>DVZL01000207.1:0-26629 GCA_018236625.1 Lasaia peninsularis
TTTAAAACTACTCAACGGATTTTGATGTGTTTTTAATAGAGTGATTCAAGAGCCATCCTCTTATATGTATAATACATGCATGTATACCCGTGCTAAGCTGGGTTGGTTAGCTAGTTCATTATAAAATAATATTAAGACATTCGCATCAAGAGTCTCCGAAACCGGCGCGTTTGTATGAAGAGAATAATAAGTGGGGAAATATGACACTTGGCACTTCACAAGGAACTTGGTGTGCAGATATGAATGTATATGTAATATATTTAAGAGTAGTAGGCGGGATTATAAATATAATTTTAGCTTTTTCAAACTAATTTCATTGGCACAAAATATCACAATCTTACATTTTTGTAACATCCAAAGATGTATGATAAAAAGAATAAAGAAATTAAATTCCTAACTTTTGACTCAAAAGCAAAAAAAAAACATTTTAAAAACCATAATCTATATAGAAGAATAACATTCTAAATTTGAATTATTACTTTGATTCAAATTTCGAAAGAATACTCGTATATGTTATATTTTAATCTTATTTTCAGATTGTACTAAAGTATTACATCGTGTATAACTTAACTGTACAAATATTTTTAAGGCCATTATTGATGATCATCTTCGTTCTACTATCCTCCTATTATTTATAGTCGTTTACGCATTTTACATGACTAGTAGCGCCATCTAGTGCCTAATAAACATACAACAATGTCACATTCTCACATATTTTATTCCTTTCTTTTTCCCAAATAATTTTACAGCTAAATTAGTTACGTATTACAAAAATATAAAATGACATCCATAATTCAAATTGTTCGTACACTGCAGTGTCTGAAAATCCTCACGACAAATCCATTGTTACAAAACTTTCCCTGGAAAATTCTGTGTTGAAATATTTCAAATGTCTTGGGTAACAAATACACATTTAGACATGTTTGTATTTAGTAGAATGTAGAAAAATATTTTATCCTAATTTCGTAAATATCCTTCAAATCTTTTAAAGGAAAACAACGTAACAAAATGGATGAACATTCTAGATCACGAATAATGTAACTACGTTTTGTTTTAAAACCAGAGAATATTCAGGAGATTGACTAACAGACTCACGACCGACCGAAGCGTATTAAAAAACTTATGAAATCTAGAATCCTACAAAAAATAAATTTCGTCATGCTTAACAAAATACAGATGGTTAAAGATTTCATTATTTAAATTTTGCCTAATGTTACATAATTAATCGAAATATTGTAATTCTTTTTGACGTTTACTTAAAGTAGGCTTTGTGGTGACAGAAGTGAAAGGCGCAATTATAATATTAGAGAAAATTCATGTGGTGTAGCAATAGCTGATGATACCAAGGTATCATAACCAGGAGCAAAGAAACCGTTAAATCGGCACGGAAGGCCTAGCCCTGACTTGCATACGTTATGTACAATGGCGTCGCGCCATTGTAGGAGGTTATTTTGGTGCATTTGAAAATCGAATACAATATATTCCTCGTTCAAATTTAAAACGTGTCAGTTGTAAATTCGAAATTCAAACATTACTAAGTTCGAATTAGTTATTAGCCAGTAATACTTGCATAACAATCACTTTAATGCTGTCAAACTGCAAAGACAACTTTAAAACTCGAAATTTGAATATTTATAGATTTGTTGTAATACTAGATGGTTTTGTGGTTACATTAGAATTTACAAATCAATAATTAAAACGCTGAAAAACTGCATTAACCGTCTCCAATTTCTCTTGTTATGAATAAGAGAAATAGAACATCGTCAATGAAATCAATTAAATACGCATTTATTACGAGAGAAGCACCAGATTGGAAAAAAACTAAATTTATTTATCTACTAAAAAACCTTGTTGAAATATTGAATTACATACTTCATTAGTTTATTTTCAATTACCTACAAGTATTGTATATTTTTTATTCTCGACTATTAAACAATTATTTATTTATTTATTTTTAACTGTTAAATCTTCATGTCAGAATAAAATAAAAAAATTGAGCTAAAAAAATTTAAGCATAATATACTTATGTGTAAAAATTATATTTTCTATTTTGAAAAAAAAAATTGGAATAATATCACAGAGTCAAATAGTCTTTGAAGACTGGACAAAGTTAAGAGGCGGAAAACATTTTCTCTATGGCCAAGAACGATTTATACAGATTAACTATTCCAAATCCTATGATTAAATTTCACTGAAGCCATATCGAGTTGACAGTTTCTACTAACTATTGTCAGTTACAAATTACCTACTCCTAGACAATAGCCATGTCTTGGCAACGTGTTTTCTACACCCCTTTCCCATTGGCATAAAGGCGATAATCCTCTGACCGTGTAATTTTGAAATCTTCGCGGCTGGTAGGTAATTGTCAATGGCGACACCATAAATGAGGGCTTTAAGATACACGGTGTAATTCAGTACCGTTGAGCTCATTGGAGTGTGGCAGAAAGCGGTATCGGCGACGTCCTAGCCATATCAATCAAATAATATGCGGACCGTTATTCGAAATTGATGGCCTTATTACAAAGGCATACGGTTTGTATTTGAATGTAAATTATTCCAAGGACCTGATATTGCTTGGATGGTGATAGGTCGATTTAAATTCCGAATAAGCGGGAAGAAGGAAGTCACGGCGCGCGCGCATCTATGCGACACCTTTTCTCTGTATGAACTTGAGTGAACTCGAAATTCGAATAATTACCAAATGTTTTTTTTAATGTGTCTGGATAATGAGCATGAGCTGTAATTACCATATTTTTTGTGCCAGTAACATTTTAATACACTTCAACTGGTTGCTGAATATCTTTATTACAAAGGATGTGTAACGCTATTAAAATAAGTAGTTATCGATTTTGATTTTCCTTTCTTAAAATTTCCAGTTTCTCCTTTGTATTTCCCGGATGTGATACATTTGTGATAAATTCTCATTAACTAAAACTAAGTCATATATTTGACATATATTTAGGTCACCTCTTTGATTGAGGGTTAGCGTTCACTCCTAACGCCACTGACTGACATAGATGTATGTATTTCCAGGTCTGAACGTTTATTAAATGTATCCTGGTTTATCGTATTTAATACAGAATACCCCCATAATACAAAAATATAATATGGGATATATCAAAATGCCCAGGAATATTTATTTTTATTTTTGAACGTCACACTCTTTTTTATTTTATTTTTTATTTATTTGTTTACTCTCAGTACATAATAATTGTTAAAACTAAATAATACAAAATGATGAAAGGCTAAATAAATTCGTGAGAGTCTGGTGCTTGTGGTAGGTAAAAGAACCAGAGTTACAATAGTGTTCTATTCTAATAGTGCTAATTCTTCACTTGATAGTTACTTCACGGACAAATATATTATGATTCCTTTTACTGATGACACTTTTATCACCATACTAACGAAACTATTCGGTATTAATTGGAAAATAAGCCATCAAGTCACTACTGCATCTTGTGGCCTTACACCAAGTCATTTTGTCTAGACCCTACGAGCGGTGCTTGAGATTCGTCGATATATTTTAAAATTTTAGCACCGGGTCGGAACACGCCAACTCCGTAAAAAGATCCGGCGATTAAAAATTGGTTTTTAAAAAAGTAAAAAGGAGGCTTGACCTTTCGGCAGTCGGTTCTTTATCGTAATATAAAGTATATAAATCGAATCTCGTACGCTTAACGAAGAAAAAAACAAAAATAAAAAAACATCTCTCGATACATATTTGAGTTTGATGTCGGGTGTTTTTTTATCGTTAAAATCTATTTAATTTTTGGATTTATTATAACGAAATGATAAATTATCTCAATCACACCAAATTTAATTTTTGAATATTCGAAGTGATGAAATTAATTAGGTGTTATTTCGAAAAGATTTTCCGAAGTTCATTGATTGCGTCGGGAAGTTGACGTTTGAAATTTTCTGCATTTCGTATTTCCGAGTATTAATACGTTTCAGTTTCGACATATTTGCGACAAAAGCGCAATTTCCGTGTACAATGGTTCCTTACGTTGCGTAAAGCGATCCTGCTATCACACCGTACCGAATTTTTCTCGTAATTCACGCATCTTTTAAACTGAAAGGCAGTGCTGTAGTTGACAATTCCAAAACTCTACCCAAAACAGATTCCCTGACCTCACCGGCAATGCTTTGCTCTATTACTAATTTGCCGTGGCATGAGCATATTTAAGCTACGAACACAGACCACTTACCCCAACCCTTGGGGTAATTGGTCTGTGGCTACGAAAGTATATATTTTTAAATTAAAATATTTATGTTATTGTAAATAACAATAGAATACACTCCATAAAATGGCATTAATAATTTTTATCTAGACCTCAAACATTCCCAAAGACAATGTCCTAAGAAAATTAGCTTTGATTCCACCAGTAATGCTCATCGTTACATAGAGAAGGAAATGTGATGCCACCAGTACCTAGTGCTCATGACAGCCAAAGTGTTAACAACTTGAAAATGCGATTTTGTCTATAGATCAGGGGGGTCTAGGGATAAATATTTTTATTAATGCCAGAATCTATGTGATTCATCCGTAATTTTAAGAATGAATAGTAATTAAATACTCTTAAAATTATTTTAATTATCAGACAATAGGTATAATTATGTCTATTATTGTAGTAATATAGAAAATACTTTGATGTATGGGTAATTTATAATTAAAACATAATATGTTCTTTCTATTGGTTTTAACTTATCGAATTGTTGCAAAACGGTGTAACAGCCTACCATACGACAGCATCATATTTCTTTAACAATAAATGAGTATTATCTTTGTAACTTTTTTAAAACTTGGAATAAAAGTTTATTTTAAAAATAAAATTAGACAAGAAGTTGTTAATGAATTGTAATAAATACCCCGTTGGTAACAAGCAAGTTTATTTCGGTATTTTGCACACTTCAAAAACCCTCAAAACTAACGAACGGAAATTGTATACAAATAAAACCTATGCCCATACATCTAATAAAAAAAATGTTATAAAAAAAACTTATAACATTTATTAAAAAAAATCTTCCTGTCTCATTAACTTGCTAGCTTGTTAGTAACGCGCTGCAAACTTGCTTATAACTGTAGCAGCTGGTTTGAGCAAGCCTGTGTTTTGCTTGACGAACAGGTATACATATCCTATTACATTACTTAGAAAACCCGTTTAGAAAAATAACAGTTTTAGGTTTGTCATTTATTTTCTTTACAAAAACCATTTTTTTGTAATTATTATATATTATACTATGAAGCTGAAAATATTTCATAGAGATTATACTCCCAACAAAGACCGGTCCCCAATACGTTGTATTGTTAACTCACTCTAGATTGGTCAACCTCTCTTTCTGCGAGTTATGTGGAATTGACAAAGTCAGAACAAACCGACCTTATGAGAGTGAGATAATTGGCCCTATGTGAACGAGATAGATGTTTAATATTAGGCAGGTCTTTGTTAGGAGTATCGTCTTCAAATAATACCTGCAGCTTCATAGTTTATACAATATAACAATAGTTTTCTGATTTTGTTTCCAAAAGATAACTATAAAAAACATAAGATTTTTAGTTAAGGGAAATTAGTCACAACGTAGTAACTTGAATGGATTTTAATTAACTTATTCTAATACAAATACTTGATGTCTGTAAAAATATTGCATTGTTTGAACTAATATTAGAGCGTGAAAAATGACATTTTTCATGATATCTCTATGAAAAGATACAGATGATAAAAAAATTAGCACGTAGAAAACAGAATAGGTGACATTAAAAAAACTGCTATTGTAATTAATCTATAAAAATGAACTAAATTATTCCCTTTTACATTAGCTAGTAGTTTTAGGAAACAATTATATAAAACTAGTAATTTTAATTTTTACATAAAAGGGAACCGTTTGAATTTTTTTTTTTTGTGGTTTAATTGCAAAGATAGAGTTTCTTTTTGACGATACCTATGCTTTGAATACGCGAAATCCTTTTTCGTAGGGATAAAATGGCTGGTAAATCCAATTGACTATATTAGGACATACATCTTAACCTACTTTCCTGTAAGGATGAATTTGTCATTACTTTTCCTCAATTTCATGGAACACGTAATATGACCATAGAGACCGGATGTTTTTATCTAAAACCGCGACACGTCACTGAAAACAGATACCAATTTGCGCAATTACATTTTCTAATGAATGAATGAGATTCAAACACATTTAAATGTGATACAAATCGATACTCAGCGAAAACAATACTATCCGATGACATTATCTTTTAAAGATGTACAGATTATATTGTAGGTACCATTGGAAGATTATTTATTTGGGTATGCCGTATGTTTCTAAATGCATCCTCAACTTTAAAGTAAAAAAATTTTTTTTCTCCGTCGTATAGGTGTTAGCAACTGCCATTAATCAAGTGTCATTTTGTATAAAGTTATCACTGGATTTCGTAAAATCGTACCTAAACTATTCAAAATAGCGATAAGTAAATAGTATGTCATGTCAGGTTCATAGGTAAAGCGATAAAAAAGATACCACCTCTTTCCCTAAGCACATCGAGTGAGATTTTGAGGCATTTAGAAAATAACTATACACACATTACTTCATTAATACTTCGCTTGAGTAGATACTTTATTTTAACAATATTAACTAAAATTGATTAATTTTATTAAATATGAACACAACTGTCTCATTTCTTACTCTTGATCCCGCGAAAAAACTTCAATTGTGAAGTTGTCAAATCTTAAATATCGAATTTGGAATTTAAGAAATTTCTCAGAATCTTACCATACTCTTTGATCTTACCACAGCTCATTGACGTCTGATATTTTTTATGGGATAAGGCAGCGAACAAGTACGTATGTGCAAGTCTAATGTATTAAAATTATTGAAAATATTTTTTTCTCCAAGACTTATCATCAGATTACTAGACCTACACAATAGGAAAACCTAATAATTCTACCCCCCTTTCTACAACGTTGAAAATAGCTATTATCTATTTGAAACAAAGGAAATATCCAGAAAGCATTTGAAAAATAACATTTTCTTACGTACATAGTCTGCGCAGCGCAGATAAACAGTGCAGGTTTTTAGACCTTCCGTATGCACCAAAACCAACTTTATAGTCTGTACGGTAAGGCGAATTTACGGTAGCACGCTCACCTGGCTCTCAACGTACATATGTATATATAATCTGTGGTGCGGGAGTATATGTCAGTATTGATTTTTCTCTAGCTAACCAACCAACCAGCGTCCGACAAAAAATTTCCTCCTACTCTACCGCGGTGTTTTATGTATGTTTAGACTGCGCCAAGTAGAATCTTTAGGATTTTTACTTATTTCTTTGTCTGTTTTCTTTTTTTAAGACGATTATTTTAAAGAAATGTTAATGTCAGATGATGAGATATTATTACTTTATTATTGTTTTATTATTACTTTAATGTCAATCAAAGCGAGCTCGATTCCAAAAAAGGAAGTTTTTGGATTATTAATATATACCGTGACTTATTATTGTCGCCACATAGAACAAGGTAGTTCACACCATTGGTTTCTATATAATATGGTGTGCAATTATTGCAGGCAATCAGTCTGCTTTTTTTTTACCAAAACTTTAGGACGTACAATACAGTTTGTTACTTAATAAAAACGAATACACAGACGAAATCCTGTACAAAAGCTAGTTATCAGTAAATAATGGGTATTTGTAATTTAAATACGTTGGCACTTGAGAGGCAATCAATGTAGGATCTTTATCACAAGCCATTTTAGTTTTAAAACGCGGCTGACGAATACCAAGACAATGGCCAATGGCTGATTCATAGCAATCCACTTACTATAGAAAAAAACAAACCAAGAGCGAGTCGATTTCCACAGTTAATAAAAAATATGAAGTAAAAATAGTTTAATTATCTGTTTGGGGCTGTCATGTTTTTATTTAGGAAAACTTTTAATTTTTACATACACATATATCTTTACGCCAGGTCCCTTGTGAGGTAGACAGAGATACTCTTCTTTTAGTTTCATTATAAAAAAACATTCTGTCGAATTAAACCATATTTCGATTTCGATTGATAATATCGTACTTAAGGTTTTGAGCAATAATTGGCATGAAATATTTAATATCAAGACTTATATAAAGAAAATCTTATGGATGTCATCATTTTCGTTTTGACTAGGGAATCCTAAACAGGGATCCTTACAACACAGCATTGAAAATAGGGTTTTATTTACACAAAACTCCGCAATACAATTTCTGAATTGATAACATTTATGTTTTCGTAATTGATTACGGCCAATTTTGCTTACATCACTCTTTTTGTAATCTATTAACTGATTGCGGGACTGATTCACAATAAACTCGACATCTCATTATATAATTCTAATAAAACTACATTTGTAGAGGTGAATCGTCTGACTCAACCTATTGTGGAGTTTTCTTGGAATCGGAAAATGAAAGCGCCCCGCGTTATTCAAACATAGGCCATTGATTGTAATGTATCCTTTTGTTGTTACAGAAAGCAAAACAGAAGTCATCAGTGAAGCTAAAGTCGAAACAGAAAACCAACAAAGTGACATGAAGGGCGAGGGACACAATGAACCACGCGGTACTCGCACTACAAGCATAGACAGCGACAACCGCTCGGATAGAAGTGAAGAAGAAGATTGCAGAAGGAGTCGTAAAAGGGCCGCGTCTACTTCTCCATCCCCGTTGCCTTTGGATAAAAGAACTGCGAGATTTGAATGTCCGAAATGTCTGCAACGTTTCGAATCTATTAACGCTTTTGATATCCACCGCTACACAGCGCATGGCGATGAAACCAGACCAGGATATGATGAACTTAATTATCTCGATTTCTCTAACAAGAAAATTCCAGAAATAGGCCGTAGTGCTTATGAACGTCATTCTCATATATCTGAGGAACGTTATCGATGTGAACGTTGCTCTCAAGATTTACACTCACGTCATTCTTTTGATATTCACAGAAAAACTTGCTCTATGTCCACTAAAATGACGAGCCCTGAACGTGATCGTAGAGAAGATTTTTTCGCTAAACTAGATTTAAGAAATAGGTCTTTTGGAATACCAGGAACTTTAACGCCTCCAATGGAAAGATTTGCTCCTAAATATGAAGATGGTCATATTACAAACGGAATAAGACATATTGATGCTGCAAGAGACCTGGCAGATATTCAATCCATTTTAAATGTAACATCAGCGGGAAGTTTATTGGAAAGATTAACTGGAACACGCGTTGCCTTAGAAAGTGCAGTTTTAACACCACCTGATACTATTGTAAAAGAACGAGAGCAAGAAGAAACGCAGGACAACTTTGCAGCAGAATTTAGACGTATGAAATTACGAGGGGAATTCCCTTGTCGATTATGTCCAGCGAAATTTCCAAATTTGCGAGCTTTAAAGGGACACAATCGAGTTCATTTAAGTGGTACTGGTCCGGGACCCTATCAGTGTAACATGTGTCCGCATGCATCGCTTGACAAAGCTGCTCTTGTACGTCATATGCGCACTCATAACGGTGATAGACCATATGAATGTGCTGTATGTAACTACGCCTTTACCACTAAAGCCAACTGTGAACGTCATTTACGTAACAGACACGCAAAAGTCACGAGAGAAGACGTAAAACGATCAATTATATACCATCCTTCAGAAGATCCAAATAATGATGAAGTAAACTCTAAACTTGCTCGTGACGAAGTCAAGAGATCCCTTGCCTTTCACACTCCAGAACTTGAAAGACGACCTGAAATCACAGGCCGTGAAACACCCTTGACACATTATAGTCCCACCTTTATTACCGAGAGACACCCAGTTACATCTTTAACTAGTGCTTTGCCTGACACCCCAACACTGACACCAAGGGAAAAGGAGCAGCCAATGCCCAGAATTAAAGTCAAAGGCTTAGGCCAACTGACACAAATACCAGAATTCAGAACCCCTGATATTACATTTAAACCAAATGATATGCCACTAGAATCATACAATGAGGAGGCCCCAGTTGATCTTAGCACAAGTGATAATAACAGTTGTGATGTCCTAGATCTTAGTAAGAAAAAACGAGATACTGAAGAAGATGAGCCAAAAATCCCACCGAGGCCAACATTTGATAACGCACCGTCTGCTTCTATAACCCCTTCTGCGACATCTTTTGATAAGACAAGATTTTTACTTGCACAACAAAGATTGTTTGAAAACTCTCTTCCAAAGATTGATCCCACCTACTACGCATCTCAACTTTCACAATTATATGCCGGAGGTCTACCCGGCTTACCTAGTCTGCCTCTGCCACCTTCGTTTCCATTGAACCCTTACTTCCTACAAACTTCTTTCTTTCCACATCCATCTGATTCCCAAGAACTTGCCGAAATAAAACAGCGCATACAAAAAGAAATAATTCGTGGCTTAAGCATGTCTGGAGGTCGATTGGTTACGGGAGAGACGGAACTGCAACCGAAGGAAGAGCCTGAAGATGAAGACCAGAAACCAATTCAAGTAGACACTTCTTCCACACCCCCACCACACTCCGAATCTCCAAGACCACTAAGCAATAGCATGGTGCCACAAAACGATTCTGTGAAAATGGTGATAAAGAATGGAATTTTAATGCCTAAACAAAAACAAAGAAGATATCGCACAGAACGCCCCTTTTCTTGTTCTCAATGCTCGGCACGATTCACCCTGCGTTCAAACATGGAACGTCATGTCAAACAACAGCATCCACAACACTGGAGTGTAAGGAGGCCAACTCCAAGAGCACCCCCACCGTATCCTACACCAGATAATTTAACAGACCGTGTCAAATATGCTTTACTCGCACGTCAATTAGAGCGACCTCTGCAAACAGATCATTCACCAGCTAGACGAGATTCTGACGAAGTTGCTGACAATGAAGAAGATGAAGATGATACCCTTGTGATTGATGAGGAGCCTGATGATTTAAAGGATGAGCATACAGCAGCCCATAGAGCAGCAGCAGAAATTTTACTAGCCACACGCCAACAAGAGCTTAATAAAGACTTCGACTTGAAGATAGCTGGAAACCTAATTAACAAACCTATCCCGATACCTACCGACAAAAATGAAAACTTAGAAGCCTCTCAAAAACATGAATCTTTAATAGCTCCTGTAGTACCAACGCGCAGTGATGAAGAAGAAGACGAGGAGGGTCTTGTTGCGTCCACGAGTGAAGGAAATAATTCTGGAAGCGACGAAAATAAGTAAGTTAATTGTATTTTTATTTTATTATTGTGATTACTACTTTATTATAAACAAACTCTAACACAATATTTAAAAAAACACCAATGCACAAACGATCGTCTTATTTCCAAATGTAGAGATTTAGGCCAGCTAATCCATAAAATATTTGTTTGTGTAATAGTTATTGTAAAAGTGAAAGATGAATGGCAAAAAAAAACTAACGAAACCGCTGCACAATGCCAATGACCTCATTATGTTAATGTTTTCAAATAACTAATAGAAAATTTCTTTCACAGATCAGAATCGGACACAAGTAATCAACCACCGAAGAAAAAGTCAGCATACAGCCTAGCACCAAACCGTGTATCTTGTCCGTACTGCCACCGCAAGTTCCCGTGGTCATCCTCGCTCCGCCGTCACGTACTCACTCACACCGGTCAAAAACCGTTCAAATGCCCACACTGTCCTCTTCTTTTCACCACAAAATCCAACTGTGATCGCCATCTTCTTAGAAAGCACGGTGGTTCAGCTAAAGCAATCCTCGCTGAACCTTTAGAATCATCCCCAACGCACGTCAACGAAAGTAGATCAGTCCCAGAAAGACCATTCAAGTGCGCCTCGTGTCCCACAAGTACTTTCTCATCTATGGAAACTCTGAAGAAGCATATGTCAACTCGGCATGGTTCTGGGGACTGTCAGCCACATTCACCGAGTCCAGAATCAGAAGAATCGGATGGATCTCTGGTTTTTAAATGCCATCTTTGTGAGGGTTCATTCGGTGATAGAACCGGAGCATTGGGTCATTTAGCTTCGAGCCATTCGACGGAATATGAGCTGCTGGTTAGCAAAGGTGCATTGGATGCGGCTAGTGACCGCAGCGAGAGTGCTGATGATGACGAACGAGGAAAGTTTCCAGATCATGCTAACAGGAAGGTAAATATTTCAGTTTTGTTACCGAATTTGGCCATATTAATGTTAGTGAGTGTGGTTTTTGGGTTCTCAATGTTATGATGATGAACCTCTTGCGTACGCGTAATATCCTAACCACTTTTATCCTATAAATCATAATGGTGGGTGGCCAAATAAACAACGTATCAATACCATTCTTGGGATATAGGTGATGCTTATTAATTACCAAATTATTTGCACTTTATCTTTAATACTATCGGAGTTTTTAAATCACAAAAAAATAATATTGAGACATCTATATATGAAGGGTATCAAAGGCCTCACCCTAAACTATACGGGTATTCATAGTAAGTGTAATAATTATATGCCTCTATGAGTTAAAAAAGGTTTCTAATTCGATTTGTTTTTGTTTTATTTGTTACGAGATTACTCCACTAATAGCAAATTAATTTTGATGATTGACTCTTGTTTCATGAAATAAGTATAGTTTAGAGACCCATATACATTTCATGGCGATTGATTCAGTGGTATTTGTAATAAAACAAAACATGTTTTAAACGAAAGGATACTAAAAATGTAGTCGGTATTTGCAAATTAACTATGTTTAAATCATTAACAAAAATAGAAATTGACTAGATTTATTTACAAAAATGTATTTGTTCAGGTGGTGTGCGCGTTTTGCGTGCGTCGCTTCTGGTCTGCGGAAGACCTGCGGCGTCACATGAGGACGCACTCCGGCGAGCGGCCCTTCGCGTGCGACCTCTGTCGGCGGCGGTTCACACTCAAACACAGCATGCTGCGACACCGCAAGAAACATAGGGAGGAAGTCACTGATGACGAAGAAACTGTGTCCCCTAACCTGCTTAACGAAGATAGAGTGCAGAATGGGTAATTATTTTTATTGATCCAAAAAAAAAATCGTCGAATGTATAAGACGCTTGAATTTTGAGAAAATATTTTATTTCAAAGTATCTGTCCAATATTAATCAGTGAGTATTTAATGATTCATATTGATTGCATTTCAGCCACCACAATCAAAGGTTTTTGCGGTTCGGAATATAGGTCTAGTCCGGTGATGATTTAAAAGTCCTTCAGACACAGCAATTTACATTTCGTAAAAAGCACCAATAGTTTTGGTTACTATAATTTGATGACTTCCCTTATCACGGAAATAACAGCTTTCTCGAAACTTTCTCGCTTTCGAATAAAAAAATAAAGATTATAATATTAACTTTTTTACAGCTATAGATTTCAAGATGAAGAGGGCTCTGGCAACGAAATTCCAAGCAACGTCAACAACAACAACTCCCCCCCAGCCGCACCATTCGACAAAAAGCTCAAACTGGATATGACCTCGCGCAAATACTCATCGGAAGCCGAAAACGACACCGAAAATGGTGGCGACCTGATCGGGAAACTTCTCGGAATACCCGACAAAACTATTATAAATAAACTCCTTTCTTCTGCCGACGAGGCTGCTAAGTTCTTAGGTGTAAACAAATGAGAGTACGCTTTAGTCTTCGTGACCCCAGCTAGACTCATACTAGCACCACGAGGACTAAAAATACCTCTTGCGAACGCGATCGTTAAACCTTGTACAGCGCCATCTACCAACGAATAGCGGTATTAAATATTTTGATATTGTTAAGACTTGTACAACGCCATCTACCAACGAGTAGCTATACTAAGCATAAGATGCTATTTTATTTTGCAATTTTTGTATATAAATTATTGCTTTATCATTAAAATTAGGTGCCTTTTAGCTGCCTTAGTGAAGCGTAACCGTCCTTTCAGCAATTAAGTACTGTATATATGAATAATGGTTTTAATGCAACGAAATAAATGTAGGTTTAAAGTACATACACGTTTATTTGGATTGTGGTGAATTATTAAATGTTTTATTATGTAATAATAACACATACCATAGTAGCATATAGTCAGTACCTATACCCCACATATAGATGTTAAGGTAAATTTGAGAAGCTAAAAAAACTGTTTGCATTTTCATCTAGTCGCCTAAAATATTTCTTTTTTTCTTTTCGCATCTTTCATTAACATTTCATAGTTGTGAGTTTTGCCAAAAATATTCATTTGCAAATCCAAAATTTTCTAGTCAATTTCTTAAACTATTTTTGAACTGTTTATCGTTAAGTGATAAACGTTTACATACAGTTTAATTAAGTATTTAGAATATGTAGTTATAAATAAACCTCATAATAGCCTACCAATGAATAGATTTAAGATATTATTAATTCTTGATACTCTATGTTCTTAAGCGTCTATAACTATTCTATTTCTATATAATATAATGTTCTTAGAGGTACTTAATATATCTGTCATTAAAAAAATAAGACTTAGGCGTGAACGTTTAAAAATAATATTTGTTTGCTCAAAACCATGGCATTTCTTTATTTTAGATTTACAATTTCTGTTTAGGTATCGTTAGGATCTCTATTATTTTATATAAAAGTAATATATGTAGTTTAAAACCAAAGGTTTTTTGGTAGACTTTTGTTTACCTTGAATAGTTTTGATATTTAATATTTTTTAGTTAGTCGTTTTACGCAAAAGGAGAAATTTATTTTATAGTTGATTTGTTAAGTACTATGTACACGTTGGGTTGAAAACTCATTTAGTGTTAAGAATATTCAGTCTCCGGAAAGGATCGACGAATCATACGCTAGATTTACCTAAGTTTCAATTTGCTTTGTAAAATAAGATGTGCTGAAATATATACCAAATATAACATAACCTTAGTAATAGTAATAATATAATTGTGCTCTTGATTTTCAAATGAACAATAAGCAATAATTTTGTAATTTATGAATTTGTATTGAGTGTATTCAAGAAAGCTCTATGTCACATCCTCTGGTTAGATTTTAAATATTTTTTATTATGTTATATAAAAATAATTGTATTATTTGAATATTCCTGCGTGATGTCAATTATAGATAGAGAGAAATGGATGTTAATTTGTAATGTATATTCCGTTTCTAAATTATTAATTGTATTTCTTAAATATTTTGCTGTAATCGGTCAGTAAAGTTTTTCTATGTAAAAACTAATTATTAATATAATGTATATGATAGAATATACTTAATTAGTATAAATTAATTTAAGATTTTGGCAACACCGCTTGGCCTTTCAAATTGTAGTATCGTGTGTGTTTAATTAAGAAAATATTGTTTAATAAAATTTTACAAATCTTATGCATGAGTTATTATGATATTCGTAAGCATGTTTACTGTACACCTTATGCCTTATCTTTATGCAATATGAGTGTCGTTTTAAAAACATTTGTGAATTACATAATGTTTGAGTAATAAATAAAATTCTGCTTTTTACATGAATTCTTATTCTAAAAGTCTACTGTCACCCTTCTCAACAACCCCTGCTGTCAATTTAAAATGCATATGAACTAGTTTAACGTGCTTTTAGTACAGAAAAGCAAACAAGGTGAAGGATTTCCTAAAGGTATTTTTATACAATACAATTTTTCGAACTTAAGTGAAACTGTACCTACATATAAAAATGTTTTATACATAGAAATACTTAAGCTATCTTTAAATCTATCTCACAGTATCATATAAAAAAGTTCACTGTGCCTGCCTGCATTAGGAATCACAACTGTATTGCTCACTTTATGGAATGAGTACCTAAGTAAATATTTTTTAAGGTAAGTATCTAAGTTGTGTTACTCTGGAAACGTCTACGGCGATTACGTTCCACAAAGGTGTAATACAAAGCATAAAATGTCTTATTTACATTCGCTTTTAGGCACCAAAGCAAAGATTTTATAATTTTAAGTCTTAGATAGATTATTTAGTTATAGCAAGTTAGTTTCGAACGTAATTTAACTTTTTTACTAGAGACCCAGTAATATCAATACCAGTTACTTGTCCCAGCGTACACTATGACATTATATACATTATAAGGACTAGGTGGTAGAGTCTTGCAACGACTCGCCCGGATTAGTATCACCGCCTTACCTATTCCTGCCACAATAGCGTCAGTGCTCGCCATTGTTGTGTTCTAGTTTGGAGGATAGTGTTGCCGGTAAACTTACTCACGCAAGACTCAAGAGGCTTAACTACAACTAAGGCTAACATTATGTGAAGAAAAAGCTAAGATTTGATTTTCATTACGAATTTGATTTTTAATTTCATGATAAGGACAACATCTCGATGTTCTTCTCAAGCGTACTTACCGTCTCTTATTCTATTTTGTGTATGTCTTATCATCTGGAAATCTGTTTGCTCTGCTATCTTCCACTAATATCCATATAAAATTGTTTTTATTATATTTATGTAATACACGTCTACAGTAAGGCGCTTTGCACACGACGGGGAAGGGCAGGTCGATCAATTTCGCCGCGAACGATGGCACAAAAGGAATCCTATATTACCAACGCACACAGAGGGCAAGAAAACCGCGCCGCAAGTGCCCGGCGGGCACTGGCGGCGCGGCATGTCCGCGGCTGCCCGCCGTGGATCACGCAAACCCGTTTATATGCAGTCATAGAATAATAATATATACATTTATGGTATGCAGTAACGCAGACGGTGGCGCGGGGCGGTTAGCGAACGTCCGCGTCACGCGCTTTTAAAACGAACGTCCTGAACTAAACTAGTCAGTTTCAGGCAGTCGCCTCCGCCCGTCGTGTGCTTTGTGTACGCGGTGAGGGCAGCTGCAGACATCTACGGCAGACGCGGTCTTTATTGCTTCGCAGACAAAAAGCCCGCCCCGCCTCATCGTGTGCAAAGCGCCTAAATAATTAAGAGTTTAAATTGAAAAATGAAATATTCTACGGACAAAAAATTAAGTATGCCATCTATTGCGAAAGAATATAACTTAATTTAGTAACCGTTATAATAACAACATATAGATGGCGCTTACTTCTATGAATTTTATACAATTTCATAAGGGTGTATTCATACGACCGTCAAAAATTCCAATGGAACTTAATAATAGTTTAAGCGGGAGGTTACATTATTTAAAAGATTATTTGTATTGCCATAAAATGTAGTTTACAACCTTAAATAGAAATCGTGCAAATAAGAAATAAAAAAAATGTTTTTATCTCGTTACGTTTTACACGTTTAACATCGATGCTAAAACCTACTGCATTAAAATTCTTTGTCGTACAGTAATATTTTTAAAGAAATAGAAATGTACTCGACGTCAGCCTTCGTACAAAGGTTATAAAGCAAGTCTATATCAACCATTATAGGTACTCTTTCTTCTAGATTGGGTAAAGAAAACGTTGCATCCTCGTTGTATCGTTATCGCAGTCGGAATACGTCAAACTTTTTACAACTCATTATAAGAACGACATTAAAATGAGTCGTTACATAGATTAGAGTAAAATGCTTATCGACAGTTTAAGGTCATTTTTTCTATCCTAATTCTTTATACTTTTAGAATTATTATAATTTAAAATAAATACTTTATAAAAAAATAATAACGTTTTTACAATTAAAAAAACAATAATACCTACCTAATTTATCAATTATTTTTATAAATAATTTCACATGAACATGGCAATTGGCAACACAACACTTAATAGGTGAATGAAGGAATTTGAAGAAATAGAAAGAAGTCGCTAATTTTATGCGAGACGGCGTCTTATTTTTCAGAATTCAGATTTCAGATGAAATTGTTTAGTATATTGTGTAATTTGTAAATGACTAAGCGGTGTTCTAAATAGCTAATCACGTAAGTACGGTTATGTACAAAAAATAATTATCTATCAAAAATAAGAGCTTGTTTTCTATGCAACGCATTCCACATAGTGACGTAGAAAGAAAACTGCACTATTTCTTCTTGAAAATTTAATTTTGGTCATTTTTTTGATTAATGAAAACAGCTCACGTGGATAAACATTGTCATATTAACGATATGTTTTGTTTAATTGTTTTTATTTACATGTAAACAGTTGCAATCAAAATTATTCAATATGGGGGACCAACAATTCTTTCTAAAATGGAACGACTTCCAGACGAACATGGTAACCTCGTTCAGGCATTTGAGAGATGAAAAGAGTTTTACAGATGTAAGTAAAGAATTATACTAAGATTAAAACATTATCATAGAAACTCATTAATCTCGCTTATGGCTTTCTTCCTTCAAACTAATATGTAATTTATAACTTTAATTAAAACAATATTGTAATTTAAACGTCTAGATATAAAGCACATAGGTATTTGAAAACCAAAGTTGAAAATAAGGTAACAAAAAAATAATATAATGATGAAAAGTCACAATTTCATATATATATTCATGTAAAAAATAATAAAGATACACTTTATTTTATGTTAATTGCTTGTTTTGTTTATTATTTAAAAAGTAAAGTCCAATCAGATGAGTGGAATATATTTTGTTATTTGTTATGTTTTTGTTTCTCTGAGTAATAGTGAATGTATATTTTAGGTAACACTAGCATGTGAAGGACAGACATGTAAAGCACACAAAATGGTTTTGTCAGCGTGTAGCCCGTACTTCAAAAGCTTATTAGAGGTGAGCATAAATTAAAAACATGGTGTGAAAATTACAAATGTGATTGAAATTTATGTTTTTGTTAAAAAAATGGCATCATATTTACTCATTTAATGTAAAATGGATGTTGGTTTTAGATTTGCTACCATTATTATTACCAAAAGAAAATGTTTTAGGTTTAGAAACCATCTATCTAAATCATTTTCTAAATTATCTTCGGTATACAGACAATCATTATTGTAATTTTAAATGTAAACTTTTGTTTTGTTTTTGTTTGTACAAAGTTGTACTAAAGCTAGTGTCTATGATTAATACTAACCACTTATATTCTGTTACTAACAGCAGTAGACATTTATGTAACAAACATACATGTCTGTATTTTTAGGTCTGGGTAATTAAATTTGTTCCTATTTTAATATCTCTGTAGTATATTAATAAGTATTGTTTAATTAAAACCCATTGCACAAGCATGTAACTTCTTTAATTTATATTTAGGTTGTATCTGTTGATAAACTAGTGATAGATAATCTTTTAAAGTAAAGAATAAAGTTGAAAATTCTTTACAAATCCTACCTGAAATTTATACTACGCTAACTTATTTAAACAAACAAGCTGGATGACCTCTCCCTGTGCACATTCAGATAATCACAGTTAGCGTAATTTAAATTGAGTGATTTTAAATAATACCGTTACTTAGCGTTAATAAGATTTGTAACTTTATTATTTAATGTATTTTTCTCCACGATTTTTTTATTACATATAGAGGACCACATTTTAAGCCCGTTGACATAAAAAAACAATTTACCTAAAATTAGTATTAAAAATAAGTTTGTTTAGACATTTTAGTGTTTCAAAACTAGTAGTAACTCTAAAAATAATTACCAACTAAAAATAATATTATAAATCATAATTATTGTTGGGAAAATGTTGAACAGTTGATTAATCCTCTACCATGTCTTAGTCTTATCCCATTTCTGTATCAGATGAAATGGAAGTCGGCTACCTAATTCAGGGGATTTGACAAGGGCATCATTTTTACACAGAGAAACTGTTGTCTGACCTCTGTAACTTAGAAGAGAAACTTGCTTAAAATTAGAATACATGAATCTGGGTTTTCTCACATCATTTTTCTTCACCATAAGAACACTCAGGAAATATCTTTAAGTTTGCAATAAACGTTGTTACATGTTAGAGTTTAAACCTGGACTATTCCAAATCCACGTGAATCCAAATCTAACTACTAGGCGATCTAGGCTCGAGGATCTGTTGATAAAAGTAATAGAAATAAACAATTTATTGTTAATAAAGACATTACAACGTGAAGCAAACTGATGTATAATAAATATCAGACAACTGTGGTGGGATGTTACTGCATCCATTTAATAATGGCTTATTTCCTATAGTGTTTTTTAAAGTTGAGATTTCTATCACACAATTTATTTTCTATTTATTATTATTTCTCATTTTTACACCGACACTTTCTTTCAATCCCACTCTTCCTTTGCTCTGGGTGTTACAAATATGTTCCGAACTTTACTCTACAAACATTGAGGAGTCTGCCGTTTTTTTTTAAACAATCCTGATCTCCATGTCTGGTCAATATCATTAGCTATGTAGCAATAGTGCTAATTCTTCGACCAATGAAGCTGTCTATAATATAAGAATAACTTTAAACTTTATTTAGAATAGAGTTAATTTGTGTAACAAGCAGATTATATTGTATAAAATGCTAAGATTAAATCTAGGACTTTTAAAATGACACTTAATTTAAAATATTTAAAGTAGTTCTCTTTTTATTTTTCTTATTTTGTTTAAACCACAAATATTATAATTTTGTCATTTCTTTATTTAAACTCTTTTTCAGGAGAACCCTTCAAAACATCCAATAATAATATTAAAAGATGTTTCCTATTTACACCTGCAAGCAATTCTTGAATTCATGTACGCTGGTGAGGTTAATGTGTCTCAAGAACAATTGCCGGCTTTCCTCAAGACTGCAGCACGGCTTAAGGTATGAGATATCACAAATATTATTAAGCCCAATTGGCCTATTATATATGTCAAATTTTTAAAAAAACAAGTAATTACTATTTATTATCTAAAGCGGTATTATTGTTATTTTTTTTATAACAGATAATCATCTCACCCAATGGAAAGTGAAGAAGGAATCAAAGGTGGTAGCACAAGATTCTAAATACCTATATAATTATACAATTTGTATGTTTTTGGTGCAGTTGTTAATTTAAAAAAAAAAGAATGTGCAGTTATTATAACATTTCCATGATATAAAATGAGGTGGTTGATTTGAAACAAAGTAAGACTTATACGTAAGGTTCAAAGTAGCACAGGATAGAGCACAATGGATAACACTAGAGAAGGCCTATGCCAAGAGGCACACCGAGATTAGGGATATTTTATAAAAATTCTATAAAAGTTGTTGATATTTTATAAAAGTTGTATTATGTTTTTCGGAATAAAAGGCTTTGTTTATTTAAGACTTATACATACAAGGTCCTGAGTTTGATTCTGTGCAGGGCAACTTGTAAGTATAAGTTTTTTCAGTTCAAAACCATCATATTGCCTTATATTGGATTTGTGCCTGATGTGAAGAAGTATTTGCCACTTGTCACATCGTAGGACCTAATATTGTGGACTAATTTTATGTGTACCTGTCTATCTACCTCTGCCTGCTCTACTGGTGATATGGACGTGACAATATTTATTTCTATTATTAAATTTCAGGTAAAAGGGCTCGCCGAGCCTCCACCACAAATGCCTAGTATCAAGCGGGAAGGCTAACCCGCGTGTGGAAGTGCCCTAAAGACTCTAGTGAACACAACAATGTAACATACCATATGACACATCATTTACAATTGCCATATTAAAATAACTTGGCTGGCAATACCAAAAGGTTTCTTTTTGTTTCTTTATAGGGTTTGTAATGCAATTAATTTTAATTTTAGATTTTTAAGATGCATTTCTTAGAATGCATTCCAACATGAAATTATTTGCATGCTATCAAAATTAACATTTTTAATTATTTAACAGGTTATATAGAATCTCTTTTTTTAACACTCATTCTATTATATCTGTGTGCTGTTCTGATGAACGGTTTGTCCTAAGGTGATGTCATTAAATATAAAATAAATTGTTGGTCATGATACAAAAGTTGATAGATCTTTCCGAATTAAATTTTTAAAAAGATAATAATCTGACTAATAATTTATAAAAATCAAAATTGACAACTTAGGCATGACATTAGCTTGAGACAAGCTGAAAACAATAGACTTTCTTTTTCTTAGACCATGCATTCAGTCATAATTAATATCTTCTGTGTGTAGATAATCCCATATACATATTATATATATTAGGACTCATTGGTAAAGCAAAATATAATTTAATTAAACTGAGTGCCTTTTTGTTATCAAGTTTTCTCAAGATGTCACTTTTAATTAAATTTATTATATTACTTTTTACCACAGATAAAAAATACATTGTTACAATAAAGATTTAAATGTAAGTTCCCAGGAACTTAGCTGTGAGCACAGTCGTAATACATCACATGGGACTTAATAAAATTATAAAAATTTATTAACAATTTACATTTAAGTGAATTGGGGTCAAACCCGATACTTGGATAAAAAAATTTAGATGACTAATACATTTATCATTCTATCCCAATAAAGAAGTACCTTCACGCCTATAATCCCCGAAGTGCTAGGCCGAGGTGTGCTAGTGTATCCACGATTCTTGAGTCCAGTAGATATACTAGAACATCTACGATTAGCCAAGGTAATAGGGCCCTATTGTGATAGGTGGCAAGCCTATCACCACTTCAGACACATTCCAATGCCGGGCAATGTAATGCTTACTCAGAATAATCTGAAAAGCATTTAAGAAAAGTTGCCTGACCTGGGAATTGAACCCGGGACCCTACGCTGCTAACAGTCTTAACAATCGACAGCCGTACCGTTACACCATAATCCAGGTGTTAAATATTAAAAGTGACAATTAATCATCAAGTGGCCTAGTTTTACCAATTGAGTCCGTAAACATAAGTGCACTGATCTGATAGCGGCAACACACTTCAGCTATATCCCATAAGTTACCTAACAACCAAAGTATAGCTTTTATAACTCCATACCCTTACAGTTAGGTGTGTTGTGCTATCATAGATATTACCAACGGATGCCTTACATTTCCAATACAAATTGTTGAAAATCAAACCACAAACCTTGGCTGCAGTTTAAATTGTTATCGAGGATCAGAAACAATCGTCATAAAGTGAGATTAAAATGACTATCGTACTTGATAGATTGTGACAAACGGGGAATGATTTCAAAAATATGTAATATGCATTTTTGGTAATGAAAAATATTTTGCCTATGACATTAGTATCACCGTATAGTAATTTAAAAAATTAGTAGCTTACTCATTTTAACAAGTTTTCATTTAATTTGCTTTATTTTTAACGTGTTTCTTAGATTTGCCCTTTGCATTTGACATGACCATATACTAGACTCATTTAAAAATGGCCTTTAGTTTGAAATGTCAAATTTGACACTGAGAATTGCAATTATGGTGTTCTCTATTTTCTTAATGAAAACACCTAGCTGTCATAGTTTTTCAAACAGTTTAGGAGAAGGTCCGAACTTAAAATACACCGTATATCGGTATTTTCCATAATTGGGGACATGAAATTGACAATGTTGTATTGGAATGTGTTCATATCTCTGTTTATACATAAGATTGGTCCAGCTGCTAATGTTTGGTGGCGGACCCTATTGTCAGTGTGTAAAGAAACTAGACTAAGGTTATTTGATTGATGTACCAGTAGAGTTCAGATGTCTATGCCTTAATAGCCAGCAATACGTTCACTCTAATGCTAAAACGCGTACCATTTTCTAAAACTGATTGTGAACGCATGTAGTTGTGGAAAAATAAGAAAAATCCTGATAAAGTGAGTAAAGGCTAAAAACTCAACTATATTAAGATTCCCATCCGACATTTATGGATGAAAGTAAAATTGATGTGAACTTATGAACAAGTCACTGCTGTTAGTAAGCATAACCCCGAAAGTAAGTGGGAATAAAATATTGTGGTAATTGACAATCACAATGACGTTTGTTTTATTAGTATGAATTATGAACATCCACCATAAAGCATATTTATTTTTCTTAATGACAATATACACAGAAACTTTAATTCAAATTGATTCTGTTGAATGTTGAATATTTGTCATCAGTGATATCAAGATTAAGTTTTTATAGTAGCACCTTATATATTTACCATTGCTGTTCCATTTGTGTGCAAATATAAAATTCAGTGACAACTACATGTGTTTATTCTTTACAGCTGTGCATATCACTTTTGAATAAAAGCATAATATTAGTTCAGGTTGAAAAGTTAAATGTGTATTTTCTCATACACAGGAAAAATTTACTCATTTTTAAGGTTATTTAAAAAAATAAGTTGATTTTAATCATTTTTTTTATTTCATTGGCCTAAGGATCTCTTCATACAGTAAACGCCTTAGTGTGAAAGCTACGAATTTCTTTTTTTATCTTATACACATTATGTATTTTGGTATACTGCATTGTATATGTATTATCGGCTATTAACTAACACAGAGGAGATTTGTATTAGTACTAATAACTTAACTCTCGTGGCTTTTACACCAAAGCAATATCATCCCAATTCTCATAAAATAAATCGTAGGACTTATTAACCTTTGTGTTTTAGTTTTTAAGGAGTTTATATTTTTATACATTCTTGGTTATCGTTTCATAATTCAATGAAAGCTCAGTACAAATGTGTTACAATGTTTTCTCATGAAAATGTACTCGTACATCACACTATGTATTATAAAATTTAAGACTACCCTACAAAAAAAATATTTTTTTTGTGTAATTATTAACTTTTTTTCTGTATAAATGAGTTAAAATGACTAGCTTTTGAATAATAGTGATTGTTGTACATTATATAACACCAATTATGATTACTGTTTGTCCGGGTAACTTATTTTGATTAAGCGTTTGTACTGATATTCGCTAGAAAGTTACAAATTTTTTAATGTAGCAAAATTAAAATTTACCTAGTACAGTTTGAAGTCCAGATGAATTTTAAAGAGGCTACATTTTACTGTTGTTAGTTTGTGGACTTACACAGAGAATATCTTCAGAGGATCCACATAGAAAAGCCCACTTGATGCATCAAGTAATTCTATTGTATAAAAAAATATATATTTTTATAATATTGGCAATACTGGTAAAAAAAATTAGTGCACTTGCTACATTAAAAGTTACATTCGTTTCTGCAAATATTAAAATTTTTGTATGTTAATTTCAAAAAATACCACTAAGCCATTCTAACATCAGCACAACTTCAAAGTTATAGAT
Source organism: Lasaia peninsularis (assembly GCA_018236625.1). Taxonomy (NCBI): domain Eukaryota; kingdom Metazoa; phylum Arthropoda; class Insecta; order Lepidoptera; family Riodinidae; genus Lasaia; species Lasaia peninsularis. The sequence continues at coordinate 25,000 of DVZL01000207.1, forward strand.
GTTATCTTTGTTACACAGTAATATAGTTGTAAAAATGTAAATCTGATATTATAGACTCTAAATATATGTGCTGAATAGTAGGATCACATGGAACTAGATTGTAATGATTGAAATTATGGAAGATTTGTAATTTTAGATAATACAAAATGATAAATTACACATGCTTTTTATTAGGGTTCTGTACCCAAACCCCTGTGTCCAGTGCATCTGTCTGACTGTCACTAGGCTGCATCTCATCAACGTATTTTTGTTGCAGCTATAACAACAAATACTAAAACTTAAATGTTTTATAATACCACAAATGACCCGACTCGGTAAAGACGATGTACTCGCTCGATACGTTCTCTTATCTAGTTACGTATAACTCATAATAAACAAAAATAAATTGTAATTATTTATTTTAAATTCTTCATTAAGTTATATGTCTAAAAGGTGGATTTTATTTCCGTATTATACAGGGTATTTCAAAATGGTGTGATAATATTGAAAGGTATCTATACAGATATTTAGAATCATATGCCTCAATATTAAATTCTAATCACATTTTTTATCATACAAAAATAAAAAAATATTTTTTATTTGTTTTTGTGACAACTCTAGCATCGCTAAGTACACATTTTCCCTGCGTACCTAAGGCGTTGAACCAATAGTAAATTGTAGGTAGAAATTGTATTAGTAGTGTAATTGTAATAGTAGTGTCATTGACACCTTTTAGTTCAATGACACTACAATCAACTGACAAGTCAGCTGTAGGGTTGGTACTCTTAGTTTTCGTTAAAGTTCAAACTGCTATTACTCGAAATCTACGATACATATAATATTGAAACCTTGTGAGGTGGATCCTAAATATCCCTAGGTATATCCAGTATAAGTATTATCACGCCTTTTTGAAACACCTGTATATGTTCGGAACCATTTGTACGCGAGTCCAACTCGAACTTGTCCGGTTTTTTTCATTTATTTTTAAAGGTTTTTCGCGATATGTAGTTATACTTCCTTAGAGATAACCCCGATACTTAGGCTAATAGGCGTTTCTATGAGTCTACCAGAACTGACTGACTTCTTTCATCTTCAAACTCTATCATCATCATAAATAAGTGTTTCAACTATCTTATTTATTAAAACTATAGTATACTTATTTGAAAGTATCAACAGCACGTCTTCCGCAGCTAACAAATGTACGGTGCACTTATCTATATGAATAAATAAAATTGCAAGTGTCTGTATTAATATTGAAATAACCGATTTTTACTAAATGCATGTGCGTTTACAAGGTGCATGTACCAAAATGATATTTTAGAATTTTTGTGTCAAGTCAGCCTGTTTGTACCCCACTAATCTCTGAATCGGCTGGACCGATTTTGACGAGACTCGCTAGCAGACAGCTGATGTAATGACATTTTGGTAACGTAAAAAATAAAATGAAAACGCGGACACAGCTAGTATAATAAATAAATATCCCTGGACGAATTGATCTAACTCAAAGTAAGCAACTTATGTGCTTGTGCTATGAGTCAAATCAGTACTAATAAATTAAAATACCCAATCCGAAAATACAGACAGCTATGTCCATCACACAAATGCCTATCCCCGTCGGGAATCGAATCCGTATCTCGCCACGTTGGTGACG
>DVZL01000208.1:0-26619 GCA_018236625.1 Lasaia peninsularis
ATATGTTGATATAATTAAAACTTTTGTTTTGTAACAACTTTTAAACACACATATTCGGCAAATAAATAATTTCATTTCATTTAATTTCATTTAAAAATAAATAAATAAATAAATAGATTTAGTATAACAGTGCAAGTGTTTGTTAAAATTTAATCACTATACCTTCAATTACTTCTAACTTATTTATAAACTGGCCTATGGCCGCAGCTTTACCCAGTCGATATTAAACTTTATCAATACCATCAATTTCATCAATTCTCAAAAATTGCCACTATTTCGACCGTACACAAACAACACATAGATAGATTTATGATAATATAACAGATAAAAAATAAAAGAAAAAAAGAAACATTGGACTCTACTATACACAACAAAAAAAAACAAAAATTAAAATCTTGAATATTTTTTCGTGGAAATCAGGAATCAACATAATCAGTTGTCAGTCAGAGATGATTTTTATGTCTATTATATCGAAAAAAATTAAATATTTGCATTTTTGTGATTACATTTTTTCTATGACACTGGATTTATTAAAATTTAAAATTATGTGTTTTGGAACATGATATTTGTGCCTTAAAACTTTGAAGCTTGTAGGTACGTCCAACTTCTTGCGTCAAATTCATTAACTACTATTTTAAAGAACAAAACACGACTGTGGCGAGTGATGACATTATTTTTGCGTTAAAACTACTCATCTAAAACAATATAGTAAGTTTCGTCGGCAAATTAATAGTAAAGGAATATAATTAAATCTTAAATAAATTGAAGTTGTTAGAATAATCGTATAAATGCAGCCTAATTGACTTTAATGGCTGCCACAACAATTGTAGAGAATAGAAACCGTTACAGATAACTACTGGGTGACCTATTAGCCGAGATCGTAGAAGACAATTACCTACAGATAGGCAAAGTGAACCACAATGTCTTTGTGAATTAAACTAATATATTTAGTTAATTAGACACGTGAAGAGAGAAATCTTATCCAATAATTAATATTCATTCATTTATTTTACACATAACTTTTAAGCAGTTCTTATTTAATAAAGAATACCTAAGGGTGTTTTTATTTATTTATTTAACACTTTATTAACACTCCTCGCGATCTATATATGTATAGCGACATCTATTGGTTAGGACGGGTCTTCGTTGCATGGGAGCCTTTTTACTTTAGTTTACATTTAACAGAAAAGAATATCTTTGAAAATGTTTAAATTGTGTTTCTATCACGGTTTATAAGATACAGCCTGGTGACAGACCGATAGCAGAATCTTAGTATAAGCAATGATAGTAATACAATCCATCATTCTGATTGGTTAAAAACCCATTGATGTTATTAAATTGAGGGGTTAGTGTACTCTAATGCTGAATCCACAAAGCTCGGGTTCGATTCCCGACGGGGGCAGCAACTTATATGACTAAAACAGATGTCTGTATTTCGAGTTCTTGTTTATCAAAGTTATTCCGTTTAAGTATTTCTGTGTATAAGTACCTTAATAAAAATATATAATTTGCTTACTTTAGGGCTAGATCAATTCGTATAATTATATTATAGGATCTCCTGTCTGTATTATCCGAGGTGTCAAGAGTCTCCGGAACCCGGGTATTTATTTCAAGAGAATAATAAGCGTGGAGGAAGTTAGTCAAGTTTGAAGGAATCGTGACACTGTACAGTCGATACTCTCTGCATAACTCGCATGGGAGGTGAAGATATGCGTGTATTTTAAAGATACTCTCAGGTCCACTGTGTAGAACAAGACCTGTCAACTTCCGATTTGAAGGATAGGGTAATCTTTATTACTTATTGCTGTCTGCCTGTGAAATTCCCGTCAAAATCAGTCCAGCCGTTTCAAATATTAGCATGAACAAACACACAGATAGACAGACAGAAAAATTCTAAAAAATACCATTTTGGGGCATGTACTCTTGTAAAGATACATATGCATTCAGTAAAAGCGGTCATTTTAATATTACACACTGACACTCCAACTTTATTCATTTGTATACATTATTGAAGGTTATTAACTATTAACAATTATTAACTTATTACTTTATCACTGAAACTACTACATACAGACACTCCAATTTTATTTATTTGTATATATTGTAACTTTTTGTGTACAATATAGTGTTTAATAAATAGTTTGACGATGCAAGAAACGAAGTCGCGGGTGTAGACTAGCAGGTAATATTAATAATCCATCATTTTGATAGGTTTTAAATGTAATAAAGATTTTCAAGTTCGCCGCCCGTTAACCAGTTGTGTGATTGGCAGGTAATAAATGTTATACAATGCTGGTAATGGCTGGATAATAAATCCATTACATATATTAATCGTTCACTGTAGCCTCTTTCCCAGCTATCTATCATTGCTTATATACTTTCTTTCATCTTAGTTTTACATATCAAATGATCGGGGTCTGCTACCTATTCTCGTTGGTTGTTGGGTTAGCGTACGCGCCTAACTCCATCGACTAACTGCGAGGCTTGGTTTCGATTCCCGACGGGGACAGGCAGGGGACAGCAGGGGGGCATTTGTATGATGAACATAGATGTCTGTATTTCCGGGTCTGGGTGTGTATTAAATTTATTCTTGTACTAGCTGTACACCCGCAGCTTCGCCCGCGTGATTTTTTTTAATAATACAAACAACTTTCAAATTGCAGACATTTTTCCGACTTATAAAACTAATCGCGTAAAAACATACCCTCTTTTTAATGTAGTCGATTAAAAAGTAGCCTATGTCCTTCCTCGAGGTCTACTCTATCTCTGTACAAAATTTCATCAAAATCGGTTTAGTAGTTTAGGCGTGAAAGCGTAACATACAGATAAACAGACAGAGTTACTTTCGTATTTATAATATTAGTACGGATGTAACTTAGTCTTGTAAATGATTGCTAATGTTAGATATTATGCATGTTTTATCGCCTCTGTGATCGAGTGTAGCCGGTCTCCTAATTAGTCACACGAGGTCTCTTCGCCAACCCCTTCGGGGATTTGGAAGTGTTGATATATATTTATTTACTCGTTTCTAGTGCAAGCATTTTCGAATTACTTTCATGTGTAAAATGATGGCGGGACTTGGATATCTAGGCGACTGTATAATATATAACATGATCGCAACGAACGGCGGCACTCACTGCGTCCGCACTATAAATATTTACCACTCACTACTGATTGCAGGCTACGAAACAAGCGGAAACTAAACAAGTCCCGGGTCCTTAATGTAGAATAGACCATCTGTGTCCTTACCAGCTTGTAAGAGACGAGCATAAGTTAATTGGGTCATTACTAACTAGGTTTTTTACTCTAGAGTGCTGTGCAGCATATCGTCAGAGAAGGGTTTCACCACCTTATCTATTATTGCTCTAATGAAATTGTCAATCAATTTTGTTGCATCAAATTGACCCTAGAAAGATAATCTTATTTTGTACATATTATGTTGAAGCTTATCATACGTCTATAAAAACATAGTGAATTTCAGAAATGTATATTACGAGTATTATACAAGACATATTATTATAATTATATATTATTCTATTTTTATACAGTTTGTTTAAAACGTTTGTTTGATACAAAATGCTTAACTATTAATCTGAAGCACGTTTTTGGTAAATAATCAAAGTTTAAATGCTATTCAGTCAAGAGAGATTACAAATATTAAAATAGCTGATAAACTGAGGCAAGAGTTCTAACATCCCAGCTTCTGGTTAGCAACGAGCTATTATTAAAGTCTTTCTAGATTTTCCATCAGGAACTCACTCGACCGCTTAAAAAATATATCTACCCGCTTGTTTACCGGCCGCACAATACGGGGGGGGGGGGGCGGTCAGCCGCTCAGATATTTCTCTTCCGCGTGAACTATCAGCACTGTTTTATTGTTATGGCCACCTTCGAAGGACTTCGACACCCACTTGATGGATGACAACTTGATTCCACGCTCCTGATTCAACTTCATCCATTCAAATTGTTTGAATCTCGACAAGAACATTTTGTTAGACTAACTGCACTATATGTATACATATATTACATTTATGACATTGGAAGGCAAACAAGCAGACGAATTTCCTGATGTTAAGAACACACGTCGCCTATCAAAGGTGGAAATGGTACGTTGCCAACCTGAGGCTGAGATGCTAAGCCTTTTGCGTGAATATGATTACTGGCTACCCTACCCTCCCAACCAGAACACGACGATGGCGAGCACTGACGCTATTGTGGCAGAAATAGGTAAGGCGGTGGTACCAATTCGGGCGAGTCGTTACAAAACTCTACCACCTAGTTATTTTCCTCAGAGTCCTTTTACGGTGAAGGAAAACATCGCGAGGAAACCCGGATTCATTGAATCAGACCTAATTGAGATTCGGCCAAGTTTCCCTACTAAGCTGTAGAGGTCAGACGGCAGCTGCTGAGGCTACGTAACGACGACGCTGACGTCACGCGACACAGGGACATGGTCAAGACGAAGGAGAAGCAGTGAAAGTAGACCCCAATAATGAGACTTACGGCACGCCGTCGCCCGATTCTTCGATATGTTTAAACATTGGTGTAATTTTACCATTTTAAAGCTTGATTTAAGTAAGAACACGATTATTTGATGAAATTTGAAGAAAAACAATTAGAAGAATATGATGATGGTTATATATTGTATTTATTATCTGTAAATGTCATGCCTGTGTTACATCACAGCCTAGTATCATGTAACTTTTATCGAGTCATCGATAAAAAAGTCGACTCACAACAGGATATCAGGTAGAGGTGGCAATAACGGCTGTATGTCAATAATAATGAATTATACTATTGTGTTATTTCAATCAATCTTCAAAAAGTCAATAACTGTTGTCATAAACTGTTATCCTGTTGTTAGAAGTGTTAATACTACTGACAATGAGAATAGACTAAATCAACATAAATAAATAAATATAAATATTTCTGGACAAATTACACCAATTAACCTAACCCCAAAGTAAGCAAATTAAATGCTTGTGTTATGGGTGTTAGTCAACCATACTAATACATAGAAATACTTAAATAGATACAAGAATAAATTTAATAAACATCCAGACCCGGAAATACAAACATCTATATTCATCACAAAAATTCCTGTCCCCGTCGGGAATCGAACCCGAGCCTCGCGGATAGTCGATGTGGTTAGGCGTGTACGCTAGCCACTCGACCAACGAGGCGGTCAAACAACATAAATATTATTTTAGCTATTAGTGTTATTTTTTCCGTTATGGAATAACACACCTACCTAACAAATTCGACATTATTTCAATTGCAAAAGGTATAAAATCATATAGCTACAATGTAACAACAATAAGAAAATATAAAAAAAATTGGACTTTATTGTGTGACGACAATGATCATAATTGAAACATTTGAATTTGGTTAATTCGTTATTAGCAAAATATAAATATGAAGAAAAGTGTCCAAGAAGCGCTATCTCTCTTACTCTTATTCGTTTGCGTGTAATGCTTGCTTTTTTGCATCGGGCTGTGTGTCGTCGTCTCCGCGTGTCGCGTGTGACGCGTGTCGCGTGTGACGCGTGTCGCGTGTGACGCGTGTCGCGTGTGACGCGTGTCGCGTGTGACGCGTGTTGCGTGTGACGCGTGTCGCGCGCTTGCTATTACTAATTAGAATTGTGAATTGTTAATAACAACAGTTACCAACGATAACAGAATGAGTAAGAGTTCAATAATTTTGCTATCGGTTGTGCAAGAATGATGCGTTACATTATCTGTTGTTGTAATAATGCCCACCTCTAATATGAGGTATTCAATTGAGAGTAGGTACTATTTTTTGCTGAAGTATCTAACTGTTTCTGTCGCCTTGATAACATAGTCGTGTTCTGCTCCGGAGGGTTGGCCGGGGCTTGGACATGAGGACTGACAGGAAAACCACAGGACAGCGACATAATTATATTCAATTATGCCAACATATCCACCATAAAGTGGTGATTAATTATTATTTGACAAAAGATTTATAATTATTGTACTAATTATGATTTATAAACATTGATTGCCGCTGCGGCGCTACAGCGGTGTCTATACACCGCGGCCATCAGCAGAGCCGTGTACTTGTTCGTTACCTTATACCATAGAAAATGTATACAAAATATCCATTTAATGAAAATATATAACAAACGTTTTTTCACTAAATACAAATCATATACGGACACCAAAGATGATAACGGTTAGGACATCGCGACATAGCTTAAAATTTCACGCCTACCACCTTGATGCCTGGCGCTCCTCGACAGTGCGATTTCTAAGGCATATTTGCCTCGTACTACACCTATATGGAACGAAATACCAGCGGCGGTATTCCCAAACGGATACGACTTAGGAACCTTTAAGAATAGAGCATACTCATTCCTTAAAGGTCGGCAACGCATCTGTTGCGAGAGTTCGTGGGTGGCGGTGATCACTTATCATCAGGTTTGGTTGGACCACTTGCGGAAACGGAAATACGGCACACTGAGGTGAATGTTGGAAAACTGCCACGTATCAAAATTTACAGTGAATGATAACAACTAAAATTCATTGGTCAGTAAAAAAATCGTTTTCTGATCGACTGCGTGGGACTTAAAGTATCCTCGTTCCGTGAATTTCGCTTCTTATATATTCCTTAAACATCACAACTCAATTAGCTAATGAAAACCTTCCCCCGGATTAAAATCAAGAAGGTTCCTGAATATCCTTTGAGCTGTTTAAAATCGTTAAGAAATTTCTCGTATCATACATAAAGGACGGATCAAACGCGGGCGGAGTGTTTCTATGATTAGGTATGTTGGGATAAATACGAGTATGTTTTGTAAAAACTAACTTGCATTTTTTTCTGATCTTCTTTATAAAAATAAATATCGTCACGCAAGTGGGGGGAAGCTAACGATGGGGACAACTGTGGGGCCTATTCTATAGGCCACGGTTCTCTCTTACCATCAGGAGAGACATGTGCTTGTTCGCTTCCTTATTCCATAACAAAAAAAGTTTTGACTTACGGGACTAGTGAGTACCGACCTCCTCTGCCTACCCAAAGAGGTAGGCAAAGGTGTGCTAGTATATCCGTGACTCGTAAGTCCAGTAGATATACCTACTAGAACACTCGATCATGGGCAATGTAATGCTTACTCAGAAAAATCTAAGAAACATTTTAAGAAAAGGTGCCCGACCTGAGAATTGAACCCGGGACGCTACGCTTCTAATGGTCTTAACAGGCGACAGCCGTATCGTTACACCACAGAGGCGATTAGTTTTTAGGCGCTACTTTTTATCCGGTTTACGTAAGAGATATTCGTAAAAGAGGGGGTGAAGCCAAAACGTATTTAATTCATTTAGTCTTTTCTGACGAACTTCGACGAATTTTATGATGAACATACTTTACAGACTGTTTCATTCAGCAATTACATAAAAACTCTCTATATAATCCAACTATCTTACTTTTGGATTTGACTTAAACAGAATTTAAACAGGCAAGGATAGAAAAAATGATTACCAGCAGACCGTCGCTAAGATTGTGAGCAAAGAAGCAGGGACTGCTAGTTTAATGCATACTATAATAATATGTAAATCAAGTACAAAAATATTAAAATACGAGAATAATATTATTATTTCACTAAAGTTTTGTAGTAAAAGGATCACTTCCATCTTTGGCTATATTTTGGGTCGGAATATTATTTTTAACGAATCCCTTCATCCTCGGGGATCGCCGCTTTCGTAAATTTAAATTGTATTTTAAAATCGTATTTGCTTGTGATACAGCGGATCGATAAAAACTGAAGGGTTCCGTAAACTTTTCTTGATTTTTCCACACTAGGATACTTGGATTATTGAATATTATGATTACACGGTTTGATAATGCACCTTTAACATCTTTGCTGCATATAGATACATCAGAAGATACCCTTTTTAATAGCTTATCCTACAAAAAATAATTTGTTTTATAAAATAAGTAGGTACATCCCTCTGCTTGTTTGCTTTCTTATATCCATAAAAATGAATTCAACCTAAGCATTTGTCACTGGTTTACGGCGATTTTTCTAGATTTTTACGTGCAGATCTCCCGCTGGAAAATTTGTTCCTTAGAAATTAAAAGTAGGGTATCTTTATTTCGACCGGTTCATACATTGTCTCTCAAAAAATTGTCTGAAGAAACGTGATTGACTGATGTAACAACACATTGACCAAACTCTTAAAAATAGAAATTTTAAATTTCACATTCAAATTATTCTAGTGATGAATGGGATGCCTCCACTACTGAAGGATTTTTTGAAATTGAACCCTGCAACTCTAATTAACTTCAATATTCTTAAATAATAAATAACTTCAATACGTTTATGAGAATGTAGTGTATGTAAGAATATGCTTAAAGTATTTTATACGAAATATAAACAATAAGTCAAAACATGGTGTTTTACCTAACTGTATGTTAAAGTAAGGAAAAGTGTACACCCGTATTTTTTCTATGTACGTATATAAATCGTACATAAATATTTATAATCTTATCCATGCGTAGTTATTGATTTATCTTATCATTTTAATTGTAAGACTGAAGTTGTTTAAAACAATGTTTATTAATGCAGTTTGTGTGATAATCTGAAACAAAAATGATCTCAGAATTCAGGAAAATGAAACTTCTTTACTTATATTACGCATTTTTTGACACAAACTCAAGTGGAACTGTCGACAAAGAAGATTTTGAGCTAGCCGTCGAAAATGTAGCAAAACTCAGAGGCTGGAAAAATACAGATGCAAAATACAAAGAGACTCAAGCTGTGCTTTTAAAAATTTGGGAGTTGATAAAAGAAACTGCCGATGCTAATGAGGACGGAGAAGTGACCGCTTCAGAATGGTTGGAAATGTGGGAAAAGTATGCAAATAGTTCAAAGCCGTTGGAATGGCAAGAATTATTTTGTCGATTCATTTTCGATTTGGAAGATGAAAATGGGGACGGAGCCATTAACTGTGAAGAATACTCAGAAGTTATTGAATCCTTGGGGTTATTAAAGGAAGATGCTTTAGCTGCTTTTGAGAAGATGTCAAAAGGAAATACAAGCGTATCTTGGGAAGAATTTCAAAATTTGTGGAAAGAATATTTAACCTCAGAAAATCCAAAAGATCCTGGTAACTTTATATTGGGAGCTGCAACTTATTGAAATATTGTGAATATAATGTGGATAATTTAGTTAATATTATTTAAATTTTTAAATTGTTTTAGCTGATTGCAATTACCTTAAAATATTGTTAAGGGGTAAGCTTAATAAAAAGTGAGTTATTATTAATAATGAGTATTTTTTTACGATTACGAAATTTTCATTACTAGTAAAATAAATGAAAAGTAGAAATAGTAAAGCTTCTTTTTCGGTAAAAAAAATATTTAGATTAAGACTAGTGCAATTCACTACCTCGTTCTTCTTGACGCTATAATGTCAGTGCTCAGCATCATCTTACTAAGTTAAGTCATTTAGGTTCATCCTTGTACTCATATATTTACATATTATCTTACTCTAAGTAGAAATGAAATATCACATTTGACGTGTGCATGACGTAGTGCACAAATTCTCTACTACTGCTACCCAATGTAGCCAACCCTGACAGAACACAGCACTGAATAGAACGCACGTTATTTATTCTCCTACCATGAACAACAACTTTAAGAAACAGATGTAGAAATAATGCAACATTGCAGGTTCGTCGTATATAAGAATTCAGTTCATACATATACCCAATGATTTATTATGATCCATATTTCGATCATGTCCTTTGTATTTGATATATTATACTTTTATTTTATACATTTCAAAAAAAAACTCTTTGGTAGATCTATTGTCTGCCAGTGAAAATTTTGTCAAAATCGGTCCAGCCGCTTCAGAGATTACCGTGTAAACATACATAATATGCATTTAGTAGAAAGCGGATATTTGAATATCACATACAGACACTCCCATTTAATTTATTTGTATTTTTAGTCCCGGTCGGGCTAGACTTGCACATGATGTACATAACTGCCCAACCACAGGACAACGACGCACCCACAACCACCTTACCCCACAAAAATATACCTATATCTGTTGTATCAAAATGCAATAAGAATATGGATGATTTATTATCAGTGACAACAGCTGTTAATCAAATATTGTTAATCTGTTTCATTATTGGAGTCACGTATTCGGATATCGCGATAAAGTCCCGTACAGTCCACCGCATGGTGATAATTATTATAGTTAACTAGTATCTCGGCCCGGCTTCGCACGGTTAGTTCGTAGTTGACATAATGACAGCAGCGCCACTTACCGGGTTTTTTGATATTTTTAAATCATACAGGAGACCATCGAAATATCCATAATTCCTCGTTGGTTTGACCGCCTCGTTGGTCGAGTGGCAAGCGTACGCGCCTAACCGTATCGACTAACCGCGAGGCTTGGGTTTGATTCCCAACGGAGACAGACATTTGTGTGATGAACATAGATGTCTGTATATTGCGGTTCTGGGTGTTTATTAAATTAATCCTGGCATCTGTTTAAGTATTTGTATGTATCAGTATCGTTGTCTGACACCTACAACACAAGCATTTAATTGGCTTACTCTGGGGTTAAATCAATTTGCGTGATTTGTCCAGTAATATTTATTTACTTTTACTATCGACCCAATCAATCGGTCCAGCCGTTACGTTGAGAAGTTATGTGAAGTAAATAAGTACATAAAGATAATTCTTACTCCTCGTTCTCCCATTACGCTTTTTCTGTTCATCAAGGATAATTTCAGCTTCTAGTGGAAAAAAAAATTCAAATCGGTCCAGTTCTTTCGGAGCCTATTTAATACAAACAAACATACACACAATCAAATATTTTCTCTTTATAATATTAGTATAGACTGGCCTATGCTGTAGACTTCGTCTTTGGGGCAATAAAATATCATCACCATCATAAATAATATCAAATATAAAATAATATTACTGGACAAATTACACAAATTGATCTAACCCTAAAGTAAGCAAATTATATGCTTGTGTTATGGGTGTTAAGATATTTTCGGTATCAATTTATTGGTTTAATAAAATTTAGCATAGATTTAACTTTTTGTCATATTATAATGATTAAAAAATCAACAAAACTACAAAAAAATCGAGTTAAATTTTATTATTGTTCTCCTCTCAACCTGGTTTCTCGCCAAAGTCCTTCCGAATGGATGTGGGATTATCTTAAAAAAGTTATTGGTAATGAAATTTTAATTGCTAACTAAACTATAAGTGAGCAATTGCTCTAGATCTCGTCTCCACTTCCCGGCTTATTGACAAATTTGAGCTATATTGTCATCCGATGAACCATTAGGAGAAGTTACACATTAATTATGGAGATGAATTTCAACCACAAGGGACACACTAGACTAAATAATCTTATATATTTAATTAAAAATTATGTTTTCATGCGATGACCAAGTCTATCTATTTGTTTAAATTGTAAAAGATGTTTAATATTGATATGGTAATAACTTACGTAACAACTTAAGACAGAAGGTCCTTTAATTAGGGAATAAATAAATTGACCGACTTGCTATTACATCGATCTCACAACTTTTTATGGTAATAAAAATTGAGCTGCGAGACTTGGTTTTTTTACAGGAGGTTTTTATGGGATCTTACTCATTTTTGTAGAGTCCAACTTTTTTCCTTTTCGGTAGGTACCCTTTACTTCTAGAATATCAATATTTATTTGTCTTACAGCCTCTCTCTCTTATGTTTTATTTTTATTTTTGTAGATAGTCTTCTTCTTTTTCTTTTCCGATATTACTTCTTGGCTACAGCTAAACTTTTTCTTAAAACCCATTTTGATAAAAACTGTAGCTACAGACTATGTGTTTTCTCAGAGGCTCTTATGTTACAATATTTGAAAAGTCTGGACGGTTATACTTCTTAATCTATTATATTCAGTTATTATTGAATAACAATTATTATCCCTTAGTTTAAATGTTTTAAATCGCCTAGACTACCTCCAGAAAGAGCCACGTAAGCTGGACTGAATGTGAACACTGCGGAATCTAAGTCCATCAGAGCATTACTTAGGCCCTGAATTTTGTGTGTAGGCATAGTCTAATTGGAAATTAGTATAGGAAATTGTTTGCGATGAACATACGCTCTATAAATAATTTCAAATTTAGTTTTGACCGGACTAAGGTCGTAAACGTCATGCTCATTATTAAAGACGTTTTTTAAATTAATCAATTATTCTACTACAATAAATAAAATTTGAGTGTCTGTAGGTAGTATTAAAAGAATGGCATTTACCAAATGCATATGTATGTTTACAAGGTAAACATACAAATCTGTCTGTTCCTCTGTTTGCACCCGCTAATCTCAGAAACGGCTGGACTGATTTTGATGGAACTTTCATTGGCAGACATCAGATGTAAAAAGAAATGGCTTAGGCTACATTTATTTTACAATTTTATTTTAGAAAATTATATAGTATATTGAAATATAATGTGATAAAATAATAATTAATTAAAAACGCGAAGAAAGTCGCGGCCCCGGCTAGTTAATAATATGGTGGATTTTATTATTAGTCTTCTTTCTTTCATGTTAATTGGTAATTTCGAGCTATTTAGTCATGCACATATCACATCATGCAGACCTCTGTCTACCTCTTTAGGGATATTAGGCTTTTAGGCTTGAAGTATTTTTTTACCCCCCTCCCGTCATGTCTTATATATCTGGGTACCTTTTTCTGCAACAATTATTCCATTATACGGGTACAATTATTCATTAACTGCAAATATGACTTTGTATGCAGTTGATGTATCTAGAAATCTAAATAGAAATTATGAAATGTTAGATTTTTTTTTGACGTAGACACTAAACACTAATTATATTCTAAATTTGAAGGTTCTATGTCTGCTAGTAGTGCCTTAGACTTTTGATGATCGGTCGTTCAGTCAGTCAGTCAGTCAGTCAGTCAGTCAGTCAGTCAGTCAGTCAGTCAGTGAGTGACAAAATTATGAAAGTTTGACACGTTACAATTCTTGAACTACTGGTTCAAATTGAATGAAATTTTAAATATACTGTGTTTATACGATGTCTGCTTAGTAACTGAAAATTCAGAGTTCTTGTATTATCCACAAAGAAGTTATAGACGGTCGAAAACGGCTTGAATTGCTTTGAGAAGAGGATGGTTACGGCCGTGCTGCTCGACTTGGCGGGGGCACTTCCGTGCCCACAGATCAGAAAGCTTTGAACTGCTAAGCTATCGCTATAACTTACACGTATTATTGTGAGTCAACCATAAAATATAGGTATATGCTGTCGTGGGATATTTTTTAGATAATTTTAAGGAGAACATTTCCGTCATACACGATTTCTGTGTAGCTTTCACTATTAAGGTTGCACACGCGACGGAAGCTTAAAAAATGTAGTAACTTCTCCCGTTTTCCCAACATTTTCCTTCACTGCTCTGCTCCTATTGAGTTTAGCGTGATGAAAAGTATACTATAATTGGTGTTGGACATAATTTACTTTGTTTTTCTTGTTTCTGTGGGGACTCAAAAAAAAAGAATCGACCGGACTGGGTTTTGAACCCGGGATTTTGCGTATTAGGGCGCCCGATTTCCCAACTGAGCTATAGGTAATAATTTAACAAGAATTGGCGAAATTTAGCGTTGTATTGTACCTAATGATAAAGGTTTTTATTCCATGAAAACACGATTAATAAAAGAAACCTGAAAATAAAATCTAGCTAGATCGATTTATCGCCCTCGAAACCTCCTACATACAAAATTTCAAGAAAATCGTTCGAGCCGTTTTCGAAATTGCTGATATACAAGAATTGCTCGTTTAAAGGTATTAAATACATTTTACAGTCTTACAATATGACTATCTGTGTCAGCGACTTCGTAGGCGTTTTTATTTAAATATTTTATTTTTAACATTTCTAAAATAAAAGTAGTCTAAGCTACTTTTACTACACCAATCTGATGGTTCTGTCAGTTAAAGTGCCTTTAAAATCGGTCCAGCCATTTCAGAATAAGCGGGAACAAAGAGATAGAGAGACAGACAAAGATTCTAAAAAATATTATTTTGGTATATGAAAACATACAATGTATGCATTTAGTAAAATGCGGTTATTTTAATATTACATACAGACACTCCAATTTTATTTATTTTATATGTAAAATGTTAAGAGGATCAATAACAACTCCATTTATATTCATCATCATTATCCGTTCACGAAATTCAGAAATCGTGGAAACCGAAAGCGTGTTTCGTAATCGGTACACGATGTGCGGTGAAATACAAACTGTACCGTTCACAAGTCAATGATATCAGTTATCGTAGAGCCCTTTGATGGCTTACAATCTAATATACTTTGTGTTTGCCTCACAATACGATCCCTTACTCAGGGCCCGTCAGCCCTTTGATCCCACAGCTGTTGCCGATAAAGGACGGAATAGATCTTTCTCCTTTAAATTAATTTCAGCTGTAACTTGCTCTATCAAAAGCTGTCAATCTGGTCTATACAAGGATTTGTTTATCAATACAATACTTGGTTACATAAATAATAATACCTAATATCCTTTGACAATGTACCCAAATTGATCAAACTCCAGAGTTATAATTTGTCTTTTTTATATATAGGAGGAGGCAAACTGGCAAGTGGGTCACCTGATGGTAAGCGATCACCGCCGGCCACAAACACTCGCAACACCAGAAGTACCACAGGTGAGTTGTCCACCTTTTACGAACAAGTATGCTCTTTTCTTGAAGGTTCCTAAATCGTATGGTTGTGTTATGGGTGTCAGTCAACGATACTAATATAACATAGAAATACTTAAATAGACACCAGAATAAATTTAATAAACATCTAGACCCTACTAGGAAATACAAGCATCTATGGTCATGACACAAATGTCTGTCCCCGCGATATTGAACCCGAAGTTTCCGGTTGGTCAGTAGTTTTAGGAGAGTAGACTATCCGCTTTACCTACGAGACTACTGGTACTATTTTAAATAATATATTATAACTGATGTGGACTAAATAGGTACTCGGTGAAATTAGATTAACTTTCCGAATTACTCGTGTATTATCGTGTGGTGTCAAGAGTCTCCGAAACCAGCGAGTTTTTATGAAGAAAGTAATGAATTTGGCGAAAGCCAGGTATGTATGAAAGGTGCTCGACACTTTTTCAATTGATACTCTCTGCCTACCAGTAAAGGATTTGACGTGAATTTATGTATAACTTGCTGTGCTCGCGATTCCGTTCGTGTTTTTATTTAATAATTAATAAATTCTAAAATAAAAGCCTAAGCAGTTTCCTTATTATATCAGCTGCCTACCAGTGAAAGTCCCGTCAAAATCAGTCCACCCGTTTCAGGGGTTAGCGGGTACAAACAGATGGGCGTACAAAAATTATAAAAAATGTTGTTTTGGTATATGTAAATATACATAATATGCATTAAGTAAAAAAAGGTAATATTAATTTTACATGAAGACACTCCAACATTATTTATTTATAGAGATAAACAAGACAAGTGCGATTCGAACTCTTTTATGAAGGTTTCCGTACCATTATAATATTATGTAAATAACAATAGTTGTTGTATGGGAGCATCTTTTATATATTTATTTTATTCTGTTTTTTGTTGTTTGGCAACAGATATACATAAGATATTTCAATTTTAACCTTCTCGCTGTCACGGTTCTTGAGATACAGCCTGGTGACAAACAGACAGACGGACACCAAACTCTTAGTGATAGGGTTTCATTTTTACTCTTTGGGTACGGAAAAAATCCTGAATATCTAGTCTATATCTGTGCTCAAATTCATTAAAATCTAAACGTATCATCAAATGCACATACTTTCACCTTAATGTCACCAAAGTATTAGGCAACAACTATTTAATTAAAAAATGTTGTTGAAAAATTCTGTAAATATAAAATCTCTTCGTACTCACTCACATACTTGTACGTATAAAGTTCGCCAGACCGCACGGAAAGCTCCGCAAATTCTTTATTTAAAAATGTATTTTTAAATCTTTTGTCACATCCGACATACGGGTTGTGCCGCAGGTCGCATCTATTGTTCCTACCACGAGCTACGCTAATAATCCGATGTCAGCGACAAGAACCGACCAATTAACAAGATCCTCTCGCTTCCAAAGTATATTTGGATTTAAGTTTTATGAGTGTGTGGATTCCCTACCCAAACAATAAAAATGGGACCCAGTTATTAAGACTGCTGCTTATTTGTTTGTCTATCACTATCATGAACCGGGATATGCTAGAAAGTTGAAGTATTTACAGATGAATTACGTAGCCAGTTTTATTTTTATGGAATAAGACAGCGAACAAGCAAAGTCTATCAGCTCCCGTATCTTCTAACCGGAACACGACAATTTCATTATGGTTGCAATAATAGGTTTAGATTTTTTATATATTTCTAAATACTTACAATGCACTAAATTCTATAAACCTTCCATAATGTAACCCTTTAGCTAACAAACTGTTGCTTAAAATCATTCTCAATGTTATCTTTGTACAACGTTAACTTGTATAAATCTCTGTCCGTTTCGAATATTAAAACACAAGCTGCTGATTGTTTTAAGCTGTTATTTTTTAATTTAATCTATCTTATTTCTAAATTAGTTTTTGATTAGATTTCGTAATTGCCCATATCTTTTAGATATTTTATTATATAGATAAATAAAAAACAATTATAAAAAATATTACAGCAGAAGCTCTTTTGAACATTCCTTTTAAATATTGATAAATAAACAAAACCGACTTGAGGTTTTTTTTACTAGACCACAAATGCATAAAACATCTAAGAAAAATATATGTGGCTTAATACTTAATAACATTATTTTTCTTTTAATATTTCTGGTACCTATTTCTACTGCCGCTAAATAAACTGAATTTAAGTTATCTTCTTTCAGCGTAAGTAAAAAGATGTTTTGTCTATAGCACGAAATATTTCGATTAAAAGTTATCGTGTTCTGACAAATTTGACATGGCTAAAATGTTCTGTCTTTTTCCTTTTTTATTTTATTGGAAAAAGATAGCATGTACTTAAAATATAATTTTAGTTACAATGCTGATTAATTACCACCATTATCAGACTACAATGTACTACAATTACTAGTAGTATGTAGAAATCTATAGCGATAATATAGAAAGATATAATGATCTACATTTTAAATCGACTCAATCAAATAATACGTATCTATCTATACAAATAAATTAAATTGAATTTTCTGTATGTAATACTAAAATAACAGCTTTTCACTAAATGCATAAGTATGTTTTCAATTTACATATACCAAAACGGTATTTTTTTAAATGATTGTCTGTCTGTCTATCAGTCTGTTTGTACCCACTAATTTCTGAAACGGCTGGATCGATTTCAACGAGGCTTTTAATAGGAAACGGCTTAGGCTACTTAAATTTTAAAATTTCATTTTAGAAATATTTGAAATAAAATACTTAAAAAAAAAGCGAACGAAGTCGCGGACACAGATAGTACATATTATAAATGAAGAGTGAATTCTGTATCTGTATCGATAATATTAAAAAAAAAATATCAGTAGGAAGTATAACACATTTTTAATTTTTTTTTCTATTTTTGGTCTGTCCGTCTGTATTCCGGCCGCAGTTTACACTAAAACTGCTTTTTAAATCTCGTTTACTTTAAGGGTTTCCGTAGAAAACGTAAAAAAGTTGCGCTTCCTTTTTTGCCATACAAATACTAACTTACATATTAATATTATGATTTTGTAAGTCACACGACATAAGTTGAATCTAGATAACGTAACGTGGTAAACAGCTAGTAATACACGAGTTAATAATCAGTTACTTACAAAAGTCGCTCTAATAAAATAAAGTTTTCGTCGCGGAATCATCAAGTCTCGTTAGGCAAACTTTCATAGACATGTCGATGGATATATTACCTTGCGTAAAAAGTGAAAAAAAAATTATCAAATAACGTAGGCGTACATGTGTACCCATGATTAGCCGACGATATTAGGTAACCCATGATGTGAAAGGTGGTGAGTTAGTATCGAAAAATATTATGACTTATTTTATATCCCTACTCCAGTTGAGTCATAATACGTATAATCCATAAGTTAATGACCAGTTAAGAAGTCGATTTACAAAACTTGCTAAAATATTGAGTGCTTTTGATGAAATATAGTTTTCGTCGTAAATTCACCCATTTTTAGGGTTCGGCGACCAAAGGATACAAATAGTACCCTATTACTAACACTGTACTGTCCGTCTGTTTGTTTGTCCGTCACCAGGCTGTATCTTATGAAGCGTAAAAAATATAAAGTTGAAAATCTGTGAGAATCATAAAGACCTAAGTACAGAATAAACATCTAAGCTCCCTCCCTTACAAAAAACGTGATACTTTTATCGTTTTCATAGATAATTGATACGGAACTCATCGTGCGTGAATCCCACTCGCACTTGGCCAGTTTTTATATGTTTATTGGTAAGCGATTTAAGTATTTTATAGGTCCACTAACACATTTTATTACTGGCCGTGCTATCTAGTTTTTATCGATGCCATTTATTCGAGTTCGAGTGCAATTTGTAGGATTTTTGCGGAGATTTATAAACACAATCGAGAATATATTTGGTCGATTTGTTTTTATTTTACATTTTATATTACTGGGACCTTGTACTCTTTATAAGAACACTTTTATATGAAGGAATATCTTATGGGCTGTGTATCATTTATTATTCGTTTATCATATGAACGTGAAGCGTCACATGTCTACTGGTTTGCGCTTCGGACTTCTATAAGTCCAGGCTCGAATCTTTTCATGTACCAACGTGTTTTTCTAACTTCAGTACATTTTCTTAGTGCTCTTACGCTGAAAGAAATTTTTTACAGAGAATAACTGTCATCTAACATCTGTAACTGAGAAAAGAAATCTGATCTAATTCTAGATTAGCTTAAATTCTAATACACGAATACGAGTTTCCTAATGATGTTTTTTACAGATTTTTAAGAGCACTAAAAAATGCACATGCTATTAAAAACATCCTGTAAAAAACCAAGTCTCGCAGCTCAGTTTTTCTACCGTAAAAAGTCGTGAGATTCATGCAAACAATGTGAGCGATTGCCAACTGAGCTCCGCAACCCAGAAGAAAAAAACAAACTTCACCTTAAGAGCTGACAGAAAACCTACTTAAGTTAAAAAAACTTATTAATCCCATCAGGATTTGAACCAGAACTTTCGGAATGAAAGTCCGAAGCATCAAACACTAGATCATAGAGACTACACACAGTTAGCATAGTTGTAGTATCGTTACTAAAACTGTTTCAAGAATCTCAGAAATTGGCGTGTTTGTATTAAAAGAATAATTAATTGATGAAGAAAGCTAGGCAAGGGCTCTGGCATGGAGATATGTATGAATAAACTAAAAATTTTCTTTACAAAACTGGTCAAATATTAAAGGTATTGACCCAAAGGTAATGTTTCCACAGATTTAACTCAACAAAAGGCCCTTAAAATAGGCCGGCCAAATGTCGAAAATCTATTCTATAAGCCCTTTCACTTTACAAAGGTCATCACTCGGTTATACCCATCGTTTAGGGCCGCGAAATTACTTTCACACGTAGCAACATTTGGGTGATGAAAATAAATGTTCGTCCGGTGCTTATTCTGGATTTATATTTTGTGATAACACGTTTTACAATTTGTTTTCCAGATTTAATGCTGCGAATACATCACAGGATATTCTGAATGCGTAAAGGAAAAATGTGCGAGTCGGATTTGCGTACGAACGGTTTTTATACTACTAGACTGAAAAAAAATTAAGTTGGTTGCTAGGAAACCCCCTTAACTATTATTTTTAAATATTTGTTGTTGAAGCAGCAACTAATTTGAAAATTTGATATGATAATACTCAGATTATAAACTATTTTCTAAAGTCTATCTAGTTGACCCGACAAACGTTGTTTTGCCTTATAAATTCTTTATGAAGATAACTACGAGTATTTGATCAATTATCGAGGGGAAGAGGAAATATTAAATGACTAAGTCACCTATTAAAAAAAGAGTTTGGTTAATGGTTATAGACGAATAAACATTTAGAAATGTATACAAAAATGTCTAAGAAATAAAAAATAACATCGGCTAAGTGTGAGTCGTACCCGCGCATTAAGGGTACAGTACCATATCTCAAAAACAGCAAAAAAATGCGTTTAGAATTTATAGAAACTTATTAATAAATAATAAGTATCAGCTTTGATCTTACATGATAAATTTTAAAGTATAATTTCCTTACTTATAATTTATAGCGACATCTATTACGTAATATGGGAACTAAGATCCTGACAACAACATATTGATTGCTTCTACCTACATATATGCGTACATCTTAGTTTCTGCAACAAAACAAAATTCTTAAATATTTATGTTATTCCATTTTTTAGTATTTGCTGTTATCGCGGCAACAGAAATACATCGTCTGTGAAAATTTCTACTATTTAGTAATCGCGGTTCATGAGATCCAGTCTAGTGACAGACATACAGACAGACAGACGGACAGCGAAGCCTTAGTAATAAGGTACTGCTTTAATCCTATGGGTACAGTACCCTAAAATTAAGGTAGTACCACCCTTAACATTAAGGGAGATGAAAATTAGATGTCCGATTCATAGATTCAACCGACATGTAAACAAAATTTCGTGAAAATGGGTATAACTGTTTTTGAGGAGTTTAATTACAAAAACCACTACATAGGTAAAACTTTATATGTTAGATGTTCTATAGTCTAAAATAATCATCCCAGTTCTGTAAGTTTCCCTTTACTATCTAAGTATAAGTATAACTGAGTGACTCCCATAGCACAAGCATGTAATTTGCTTTATAATTTTATGTTTATTATTTATAGGGTACGGAACCCTTCGCGTGGGTCCACTGGAATGGACTTACGAGTCGTGGATATACTAGCACTCCTCTGCCTACAACTTCGTGGATAATAGGCGTGAAGGTACTTTTTTAGGGTACAGTAAAAATAATTTCGATTTAATTTCACATGCTTTTATTCCAAACAACAAACATAAGCTTTAATCCGCCCAGCATTTGAACGCTGGAGCATTTTGCAAACGTCCTAATAAAGCGCTTATTCTCCCGCTGCATTTGGTTTATTCATGAGTCCTTTCAGAGATAAGTAAGCGCTAACCAAAACGTATTATGAGGCTAAACAGCGCTGGAAAAACCACAACAGCCAGAAACTAATTTATTATGGTAATATTTGATTCGTTTGATGTAAGCAAATAGAAGTAACGAGATATAGTGAAAAGCAAATAGAAGATAATATTATGTTTATTATATTATTATACTATTTATCGCCTCTGTGGTCGAGTGGGTGCGATGTCCTTTGACAAACAATGTCCCGGGTTAGATTCCTACGTATAGCAAATGGTTCTTATAAGTTTTTTCAGTTTATCTAAAAAATATAACATCGCCTGGGTTTTTTGTGCCCGACGTGGTGACGGACTCGCCACTTGTTACTCACTATTTATTTTATTATATTACTAGCTGCCCGGCCCAGTTTCGTATGGTTAGTTCATAGTTGATATAATGACAGCAACGCCACCTACTGGGTATTCATATAAAATTTCAATCCAATGGGTTTTGCTACTTAGAAGTTATGTGTACGAGTAAGTAAGTACGGAAGGATAATCCTTATTACCCGATCTCCCTTTACCGATTTTCCCATTTTGGGAGAACGGGTAGTAAGAATTATATTTATTTATTTTTAAAACACCGTCTGTATTTTGTTACCAGGATCTGTTGAACTAAGACAACTACAAAGTTAAAATTGTCACAGATGATATATTTCTGTCGTCGCTATAACAACAAATACTAATAATAATTATAATAAAAGAATGAAATTTGTATTCCCATACAAAAAACCTGATTTTTACCACATATTATGGTATGGGACCTTCCATGCGCGATTCCAACTCGCACTTGAACGGTTACTTAAGAATTAATTTAATTCAAATTTTTTTGATATTGTATTGATATATTTAATTGAAAAACACCTATACTGTTTCATATTATAATTGAAACATTATATTTTTTCAAATAATCTATCGGTTTTCGATTAACTTAATTTATAGCCCTTATAATGTTGTAATAATTATAGATCAGTATATATGTGATAATAATATAAAAGTTGGACATGTGTAAGTCATTTAGAAATAATATGAAAAAAATAAAAATGAAAAAAAAATAAAGCTATACATTTAGGTCGTACACTTGAAATGAGCTACTAGTATCAACATAAAATACAGACATTGTCTGCAGCAACGAAATTATGTGGATATTCAGAATAAAAGTGGTAAATTATTTTTAACCAAACATGGTAATCAACTGCCTAGACAAGTGTTTTTCAATCTGTGGGTGGCGATAACTATAAGGGTTCACCGAACGGGAGGTCGCTGCCTGAACCAAAAAGCAAAGGTTCTATATTAAATTTTAGGTATTTCTTTGTCTTTCTATGACACAAGGGTTTCTCTACAATTTTTCAACTTATAAATGGGTTGCAAAATCAAAGAGACTGAAAAACACTTGTCCAACTAGAGATAGATAGATAGCGAAGACGTAGTAATAAGAACGCGTTTTATACTTTCGTCATAGACCTAATATAGTCAAAATTGTGTGTTTGCATGAAGTGAATGATGAATGTGAAGTTAGGCAGATATGTAGGGATCATGACATTTGGAACTCGATACTCTCTATCTACCGCTCTAGGGACCTGGCGTGTAGATATGTATGTGTGTCACAGACCTAAGATTTTGCTGCATTTCCAAAACACTATTACACACAATTTACCAACGTTACAACTTTTCGATTTAAACTACAAAGCAACTCAAGCAAAGTTGCATCTACAGAGAAATAAAGTTACTGGTAACTTAGAAGTTAATCGCTTGTAATTAATCGAGAGACGGAAAGTTTTTAAGCTTAATAGTTCCAGTACGCTTATGTTTCTTTCATAGTAGAAGTTTCGATTTATTGGTTATTCCTTATTGGAATAAAAATTCGTTAGTTTTCTCTCAATGGTTACTTCTTGTTGGATAAAATCTCATAAGTTTTCTCCCTATATATTATAATACTTAATTTATAAGGAATACTTTTGAAAGGTTGTTTTAGCACCATTTTTGGAATTTATTAGATTTAGAAATCATAATACACAAAACAATTTCAAATAGTAGGGTATTTTTGTATGTTTAAACAGTATTCTTTGAAAGAAGTTTCTGCTACGGTCTCTTATCACGATTGTCTCTTACTATCAGAAGACCCTTGTAGGTACTTGTTCACTGTCTTACCCCACAAACAGAAGCTTTTATACAATAGTGACTATATATATATATATATATATATATATATATTCCTCTAGCAATAATTATCAGATTGCGATCTCCAGTTACAATATACTTGTTTACACATATCTTAAAAAATTTTTGTCCGTGTATTAGATACAATCTAAAGTAGAAAAAAAAGGTCAAGTGTTATATAACAGAAAATATATTTAGTAAAGTTACCCCGTCGTTACCTTCCAAAATATATAAAATATAAAAACAGAGAAACAGAAAAAAACTATTTAATGTGAAAAATCAAATCGTTACTCTTTATAATTACAAATTAGCAATCCGCCCTGGCTTCGCACGGGTATGTTAAGCATGTTAAATACATAAAAATCTAACTCGAGGATAACTCAATCTTTAAAAATAACTGCATCTAAATCAGTTTTAAAGATTTAAGCTTACATAAACAGACAATTGGAAGCCATTTTGTTTTATACTATGTAGTTATGATTTAAAAACTTCATCCAAATCAGGCCGAATATATACTTTTCAGCCAGGAATTCAGCCGAAGTAGCTTCGCTTATATCATCCGTTACAACTCAAAATCAGAAGTCTAATTTTAATCAACCAGATGCTTCCAAAATTTATGTAAAGTAATCGACATGAAGGGAGGCAATCATTTTACTCTACAAAATGAATCAATTTCGCACATGCTCTCCTGTCTACTCCTACCAAGTTACAAATTAATTAAACTCGAGTGAAATTATATTTTACTAACTTTGTAGTCGCAGCTTCGCCCGCGTATATTATTTTAATAATACGAGCAGATAACTTTCAAAAAGCAGATTTTTTATGACTTGTAATACTTATTGCGTAAAAATATACTCTTTTTTAATGCAGTAGGTTAAAAGTAGTTTATGTCTTATTCTCATATATGTATAAGCTATCTTACTGTAAGGTTTCATTCAAATCCATCCAGTAGTTTTTTCGTCAAAGAGTAATAAACATCGATACTTACAAACTTTCGAGTTTATTATATTAGTAGGACGACTTGCAACACCAGCTTAAGATTGGGTCTGTAATAAGCTGATGAACAATCTAGAAACTGTTTTACTTAAAATCAAAAATGAAAATATTATTATTGACAGAATCGGTGGCTCCGTGGTACGCGCTACGAACTTCCGTTTCGGTAGTCCGGGTTCGAGCTCCGCTATACACCATTGAATGTTTTTAACTTAACTATATTTTCTACTTAAGTGTCTTTATGGTAAATAAATCCGCCTTGTTGGTCGAGTGGCTAGCATACACGCCTAACCGCATCAACTTATCACGGAGGAAACCTAAGATTTCAGCCTGATATGGTGATGGAATCGCCATATCGTTGGCTAATCGTGGGTGCATGTGTACCTCTGCCCACCCTTTCAAGAATATGATTGTGATTATAAATACTCATTTTTACATCATTACATAGTATAAAACAAAGTAGACAGTTAAAATTTTCTCAGATATTTTCTCAGGTATTTTTGATGACGCTGTAACATCAAATACCTACTAAAATACAGAATAAAGTAAATAATTAAAGGGTACCAGTATACAACAATGAATGTGTTTTTTTTATTTCAAGTTAATGATATGGAATCTTTCGAGTGCAAGTGCGACTCGCGTTTTACTTTATTTATGTTCCTTATTCTTAAAAATAATAAAATTAGTTTAGATAGATGCCGCCAGAGGCTAAAAATTGACAATTGTGGTATCGTTAACTCTGATACTTATTTAGCGAAATTTTGATTAGCTAATGACTCTTTTGGGTTCCATACCCAAAAGTCAAAAATGAACTCTATGATAAAATGTTTTGTTGTATCTTTGTTACTCAACGGTCTTTGGTGCTCCAGAGCCCCGGGACGAACATAGCCTTTATTTCATGAGTATTCAACGGCTTTCTTTTAAAAATCTATTTCTATGTAAACTAATTTCATAAAATACTAAACTAATATTTTTATTAAACGTCACTTTTGTTCCAACTTTATTTATTCAAGTTCCCAATTAACGATTCAACAATATTTGAATATTGTACAATGTTGTGTTTGAGTGAGTGTAATTTTGTGAATCAACAATTTCTGTTTGTCTAACGAGTAATTGAGATTTATTTATGATTTGTTGATTTATGATAAATCACTCAACATAATTTCACTCATCAAAATTTAAATAGACAGCCCGAATATTAAAGGCTTATTGATAGAGTGATCTCAGGTACCAGTGTACCAGTATCAGTAGTACCAGTGGTCGTGTTAGATGGATCATCCATTTAACCTATGTTCTCCCCTTACGAGCTACCAGGTAGGAGAGGAGAAATCGCTTCGTTGGTCGAAGGGTTCGTACACGTCTAAAGCCGACGACCATCCGCGAGGCTCGGGTTCGATATCTGACAGGGACAGGTATTTGTGTGATGATTATAGATCTGTCTGTATTTCCGGGTCTGGCCGCTTATCAAATTTATTTAGGTATCTCTCTAATAGCATTTCTGTGTATTAATATAACGGTGGTAATTCCTCAGCGCACTGACTTTCTCAAATCTTGATAAAAAAATTAGTCATGTCAAATTTGACATAACTACTAATCTGACAGGACTTAGTCATTTGTTTCTTTCCTTCACTTGCGTTGAAAGAAGATGGCGATACCTTAAAATAAGTTTAGTTAATATCCGTAACACAAATATATAATTTGCTTCTTTTCGGGTTAGATAATCTGTGTAATTTGTCCAGGAATATTTATTTCTTTGTAATTTTTTTTTATACTTTTTCTGCCTAAACGAACAGACATAAGCTCTTACTATTTTATGTTATAAAAGTAACACCGAAAAATGAAAATTAACTCCACTTTCATCAGCTTAAAAGACTCAATCTTGTTAGCTCAGACCCGGAGCAAATTCTACAAATATTTTAGATCAAATATTTGTAGAATGGGTCTCAGACATCCGATCCATAATTTTCGCTTTAAAATTTATTTTCGTCTATTTATTGTCCATTGTGGACTTACCTGTTATACCACAATCTAATACCTTTAAACGAGCAATTCTTGTATATATCAGCAATTTTGGAAACGGCTTAAATAATTTTCTTGAAATTTTGTATTGAGGGGGTTTCGGGTGCGATAATTCGATCTAGCTGGATTATAGT
This sequence comes from Lasaia peninsularis, assembly GCA_018236625.1. NCBI lineage: Eukaryota > Metazoa > Arthropoda > Insecta > Lepidoptera > Riodinidae > Lasaia > Lasaia peninsularis. The sequence goes on from DVZL01000208.1 coordinate 26,495, forward strand.
TTCTTTTTTTACTTATTAATAGTGCTTTCATTGAATATATCATTATAATACGAAGCTAAATTTCGCCAAAATTTACGAAGTTAGAATAGCTCAGTTAGTAGTTCGGGCGCCTTATTTTATTTTTT
>DVZL01000209.1:0-26597 GCA_018236625.1 Lasaia peninsularis
TGCTCGCCCACAAAGTCCGGTGAAGTTGTAAGAACCACTCGGTTAGCAACAAGTTAGTCCGTATCAAAAAAAAAAAATATTATATATTATCGTCTCTATATATGCAAATATATATTGATTAACCAAATACAAAGTGGGTAATACGAATAATTAGAAATATGTACACGATAGGAAGGCATTAACATTTTTTTCTGAATCATCTGTCTACGCAGGTGTTAATGACTTTTAACTTGAGCTCTTTAATGGGCAGCTCTAATGAATCCTCGGTCATTAGACGTGTTAGGAGAAATAATTTACATACTTATTGCCTGATCATATTACATCGTGACATTGAATAGAATAAGTATTGAGCAGCCAGAAAATGTTATTGATGGTAGTGTGCTGTAAAGCATCTGCCGGGTGGGGATTCACCGCTTTACCTCTCCCTGCTGTAATGACGTCACGTTCCGGTCCAGAGAGCAGGGTTGTGTGCAAGTCTGCGAACATCATAACCTTTAGCAGTTAAGCATGACACTATCTTTATGGCGGTAGATATGTAAAGCGATGGAATCTAACTTCTACAAGTTCTTGCACGGTACTTTTAATGGTATCAGTTTTTTAGTGTTTTTTTTCTGTAGTGACTCGTTAAACATATATATGCCTCGTATAAGCTGCCAGGGAACCAGGTGGTCTATTCTACACATGGATCCTAGAAACGCATAAAATGTAACCTTGTTTTTGTACACGGTCACAAAAAGTAATTTATATATTTAGATTATAAAAGGAAGACTGTTAATATAAAAAAAATCTAATCACATCTACAGACATTACAAGTTTTATCATTGAGAAGTGTGTTTATTCTTTGACTGGACCAAATTATATTTGTTCCTCAAACCACAAGAGCATCTGAAGTTTTGTTATCGTACAAAAGTCGTAATGAGATTTTCTGGAGTCAGAGGTTTGATGTGCCCAATTTTACGGACGTATTCACGAGCTGCACATGACAGAGATCTACGTGATACAGAGTTTGTTGCCGTGAAAATGTAAGGACTGACTTTCGCTTACTTATTACTTTCGAAGATTTAAAATGACTATTTAATTGGTCGGGGTCGATGCTCGGTCGGTAAAATCACATCTTTATATGAATAAACTATAAAAACTTTATATATTAAAGAAAGAAAAGGATATTGTAAAGCTTACTCAATATTGGTTAATCTTAATTTTTGTTTGTAATATTTTTTTCTTATTATCAATTTCGCATATTTATATTGTTAACCAAAGTATTTATAATTAATCTGAGAATAGTGTCGTTAAGCTACACTATCAAGTTTCTACAATTTATATGATTTCAATACTAAGTTCTATAATGTACATACGCTGTTTGCTATTCCTAATAAATAAATAAATAAATAAATATAGTTCGCGACAAAAGAAATGTGCAGCAAGAGCTGATTGATGAAAAAAACAATAACTTGTTAGATAACAAATATATATAACAAGCCCGCATTTCCAAAAGATTAGGCAGAGGTATTTATGCATCCGACGATTAGCTGACGTTATTAGGTCCCATAACTTGATCCAATCCAACGCTGGATGTTTTTTCAGATATCGATAGGAATCGAACCCGATACCTCGTGCGTCAAAGTCGAACACCGACTAAACTTAACCATAGAGGCGATCTTGTTAAACAATAGTAAAATTATTTCACAATTAATTGAAGTAAAAGACTGAGACAAATTAGATTTTAATGAACAATTAAGGTCAATAGCTCAATACTCTATAGAATAATTCGCTTGGCGAAAAGTTATACACGCGAATAATTTACGATGCGTAAACCTATCAATAAAAGATACGGAATCAGCGTTCGGAAACATTAGCCAATTATGTCCTGCTCGAGATTGATAGTGTCAAATTATTGGCGTTTAGTTAATCGATTTCGTTTTATTACTCACTTTCCATCCGACATCGTCCTACGTGCGTTTTTTTATCTCCCAACAGACAATTGCACTCTCCTTTCTAATCGCTCATCATAAGTGTCACGGCGACCCGGAATATAAATTATGGGAACGAGTAATTTTTGTGTAAGAAGGATGACGACGGTAATGCGGCGAGACTCCTACGCGCACCTTCGGCGAAACCAACTGTACAATCGATGTATTGATGGCTCTTTGCCCCAATTGCACTCATATTGATAACGGCATATACACTTGGAAAATACCCATTAGATGTTCTTCTACGCGTGTATTTTTTATGTCAGCTTCTTGTCACCCGAGGGGTTGCCAAAATTCTCCGAGAGAAGAATCATTGTAACTATATCTTTTATTTGCATCTTGTGTTGTATTCTGTTGTATGTTAGAGATGTTTATAAAGCAGGAGAGTGCAATGGACTATGTTTTATGCCGATTTCTAAACGGATTCTCAAGGGAGTACTGAATAACTAAATTGCACGAGTGTAGTCGCCATTCAGCATTTAGCTTATAAAAAATAGTTCACTTCGTTCCAAAGAATACCTTATTCCCGAGAAATTTAATACGGTAAAAATATTGACTACATAAACTACAGTAAGAACAGTTCACTCTGAGTAAAATATAAATAGACAAAAGCATTTAAGTTCAATCTTATTCTTATCGATTCGTGAACAGATTTGGTTTTTTTTAGTTATGTAGATATCGTCGTGGTAGATAAAATCAGCTAAGTGCGCGTCGGACTCGTGCAGGAAGAGTTCCGTAGCATTTATTATGCGTAAAAACGAAAAAAATCAAGTTTATTGTATTTAAGTATTATTTATTTAATTTATTCTACTTTTAGTAGGTATTTATTGTTATAGCGGCAACAGAAATACATCATGAAAATTTCGACTTGCTAGCGTGATAGATAGATACCACGGTTCACGAGATACAGCCTAGTGACAGACTGATAGATAGACTGACAGCGGAGTCTTAGTAATAGGTTTCCGTTTTTACCCTTTGTATACGGAATCCTAAAAAGTAACATGTTTCCGAAATTACCTCTTATAAGATTGTGAATTCAAAATTGTTTTTTTTGTTGCACAATGTTTAATGCAGGTAGGTATAGGTGTCTGACTGGATCTATGTTCTTTGTATCTTTTATTATGATCCTTCCAATTAGTCTGGATCCGAGGCTTCGCGAGTGAGTCACAGTACAGGATCTTTGTTGTGCTTCTCAGAAGCACAACCGGCACGTCTTTGTGGGAAAGGTATTTTAATGCAGGTCGATGGACTGATTTCTCCTGTCCTGCTTTACGGATGGCACCGAGTTAACTTTTAATTGAACGTCTGTTTCGTTTTACTTCACGCGGCCGTGATAGATTGTTGACATTTGGTAAACATGAGTAAACAACATATTGTGGTTAAAACATTTGGTTTTGTTATTATTAGTGGACAAATTAAACAAATTGATGCAACACTAAAGTAAGCAAATTAAATGCTTGTGTTATGGTTTATAGACAACGATACTAATACAAAAAAATACTTAAACAGATACAATAATAAATGTTAATAAACACCCTGACCCGAAAATACAAATACCTATGTTCATCACACAAATGTATGTCCCCGTGGGGAATCGAACCCGAGCCTTTCGTTTAGTCGATGCGGTTAGGCGTGTACGTGTGTAATGTACAACTGCGAACTGTATGTATTTGGTGCCAAGATATACACGTCGTTACTACCACAGCTGGACAATGATTATTTATTTAATACTTTATTGGATTAAATAGATAAATATAGCTCGCGTATTACCCGAGTGTGATGTCAAGAGTCTCTGAAACTGGCGTGTTTGTATGAAAAGAATAATGAACGTGGATAAAGCTAGGCAAGTATGCAGTGATCGTGACATTTGTCACTCGACACTCTTTGCCTACCCCCGCAAGGGACTTGGCGTGAAGATATATAGGTAATAAAGAAATAAAAATATAGTGACAAAGGAAAATGTACAAGAGGAATGCCTTTTGTGCAATTTCTTATCAATATATATTATACCACAATATAGTAAGTAAGTAGTAGTAGGTATAGTAGTAAGTGTAGAATAGAGATAGAATATAATAGAAACAACTATAATTAGATAAGAATATACATACATACGTGTTAACGCAAGAAATAAAAGGTTTTTTTTTATTTTATTTATACATACCACAATATAGGTTAAGGTAGGCAATATCTACCTCTTGTTTGTATATAAAATCATTGCTCAGTATAGTCAAGTAATGGGAGCGAACAGCAAGTTATAGCAGCTTGAACTCCTAAGATGGTGGCAATACTGTATTTACTTGTCTGGATGATTGTACTTGTAGAATAAGCCAGCTAAGTAAATTACCTACTAGATTATTTTAATAGGCAATGGATCCCCACTTCCCTACCAGATAGTGATTTGTATTTATCAGAGCTAACAAGCGAAGTTAAGTTGTCAGATAGTTTTTTGAATTTTTTTTGTACAAGGCCATCTATTGTCCACTAATATTATAGTTATGATTTAAATATAAATAGTAAGCGTGCTTTTTAGGGTTCCTTACCCAAAACTTAAAAATGGAACCTTATTACTAAAACTCCGTTCTCCGTCTGTCTGTCTTTCACCAGGTTGTACTATCTCATGAACCGTGATAGCTAGACGGATGAAATTTTCACAAATTATATATTATTGTTGTCGCTATAACAATAAATACTAAACAATACTTTTCTGCTGCTCCAATACAACAATATTTTTTGACGTTTTTATAGATAATGGCAACTCTTTGTACTCGAGTCCGATTCGCACTTAGCCGGTTTTTTAGAATTTTTAGTTTTAACATGACAACTTATGACATTTCCTATGGTAGGTAAGCCTCCTACAACAGATAACTGAGAAAATACAATATGTAGAGCTCGGGCATGCAGGATTCCGTACCACAAAAATCACGATGTGTTTTGAATAGGAGCCCCATATATTATTTTATATTAATTTTATTCTGTTTTTAGTGGAAATACATTATTTGTAAAAAAAATTAAAACGTAGCCACCACGGTTCCTCTTATTACGGACATCGGAGTCTTAGTAATAGGGTTTCGTTTCTGCCCTTTGGATACGGAACACAAAAAAGTATTGTATTTAACATTTTCCCGAACCGATACGACACGTATCGGCAATTACAATTCGGCTAACAGAATGACTAATCAAATTCGGATGATGTTCAGTTACACCTTTTTATGTGTATGACCAATATTGACCTCGATGATTAATGAGGACCGTTAGACCTAACACAGTTGTTTATGATGTTAACCTGTTGGAGTGCACGAATTCGCGCCGTGTCCCAATTGTAACACAAAATGTAAAATTTGGGTTATTTAACGAGGGTATTACAAAAAAGTGTAATCTATATAAAAGCAAAATAAAAAATAAAAAAAACAGTTAAAATGTGATCGAAGCAGAATAATATGATTTTTCTTTCTCTTAGCTTCGCTTTCATTTGAGACCCCGCTCAATTACATTTACAAACGTTCTGTTATCCTTCCACACAAAAGTGGGGGTAAAACACACCCACAACTTTTAAACGGCTCAACCAATTTTCATTAAACATGTCTAAGAATACTCGCAGTAGCTATGTCTGTCCGTCAATCTGTATCTTAGGAACATTAGTAGCTAGAAATTTGAAATTTTTACATATGATGTATTTCTGTTGCCACTATAGCAACAAATACTAACAAAAAAATTAAAATAAATATATGTAGGTTGCTTCCATACAACAAAAGTGATTTTTTATAGATACGTAACCCTACATGCATTAGTCCGACTCGCACTTTGCCGGTTTTATGTGTCCTACGATTAGAGCGGGATACGTAATAGGAGGCAACCCAGGAAGTCCATATAAAGATGTGATTTTGATAAGTCGTTTGGTTAGAATTAGGCTCGCGAGCGTGTCAGGTTTCTTTGAAGTGCCTTATACGGTCGAGTATTAATTCACTCTATTATTATAGTTACGGATATACATTTAACAAAATAGATACACGTTTTTTTACTCGGGGCATATCTTATATTCCTTCGAGAGATCCTTCCTATTATATCTAATGATTGTCCATATATCGCTTCGATTGGTTAGTTATGTTCGTGTTAATGTTGTATCATACTGCGTTATGGTTCTGAATTATTATATTTTTTATTTATATGGCTGTAGTACACGTTGAGACAATACAAAGGATCTCATTGGTCACGATTTATACTACCAATAAAACACTAATTTAAGGCCTACATTTTATCAGTCTATAAAGGATTACGCCAAGAATAAGTAATTGAAATTATTATTTGATTGTAAGAAAAAAATACATATGCACCCACTATTAATTAACTGTTGATATTAGGCCACATGTGATAGGTGGCAAATCTGTTGCCATATCGGACACAAATCCCAAATGTATGAAAAATGAAGTTATCTATACAAATGAAAATGAATGGCTTAATGTGTTGCTAAGCGCAAAACTCGAGATGTGGTTGATTTTTTTTTTGCTGCGTTTGATTAAGTCTGAGGATGGTTCTTATGAAAAAAATACTGGGAAATGTTAAGAAAAAAATGATTAAATTTTTCCCATACAAACTTATTAGCAGTTGATGTCAAGTGGGACGAAGTTCGCTGTCAGTTAGTATAATATAAATTTATCATACAAAACAACTAAAGAATCGTCGAAATCCATTTGAGATTGTCGTGGTAATGACGTAACAAACATCAGATGGAATTGAGAACCTCCTCCTTTTTGAATTCGGTTGAAAATATGAACCTTTAATCGGCAACTTACAATGTTAGGATAAATGTATTTGAAAACTTTCTTGCTCACTTACATTCTAAGGGGGCGAAATCTGGCACAGGTCCAATGGCGATCTTTATTTTTCAGTAACAGAATGTTTACCCGTAGAACGAATCTCTACCTGCAACTAACTTGAGTAAACTTTTGTATAAACAGTAGATTGGGTCATTGTTGCAGTTGTTTGAAAAGAGTTATGTAACAAAACCAAGTTTTATGAGTGCAGTGGACGTCCTGACGTACTTCTTACCGCCTGCACTTAGAGATACGAAAAGTTGGTGTTGACTGATTCTCAGATTTACCCGACATACACACAAAATTTCATGGAAACAGAACGGGATAAAAAGTATATAGTATGTAGTCTTCTGCTTTTAAACTACATAACAACGATTCTTAGTCAAATCAGTTGAGCCGTTCTTGAATTATAAATAGAGTAACTAATACAATTTTCTTTTAAATTTAGAAACTGTACTGCTATAAACCTAACTTCTATTTCTAGTTCAATATATAAAATAAAAATATATAAATATAAAATAGACAAACATAGTAAAAAAAACTTAGAGACTAAATGATACACAAAGGCGGCTTTATTGCCAAGTCAGTGATCTCTTCCAGGCAACCTTATGGTATGAAACAAAAGTCAATCAAATTGTGCAAAGGTTTATTCATATTATAATAGAGCCAAAAACTTAAAATTACTTTAAGCATTAATTAATTATGATTCACACAGAAAAAACTGGAACATCACATACCAGCCCCATCATTAGTCCACCCACTAAACTGTTTTGTACATATACATACATACATGTATAGAATGTTAGACAAAAAGGTGCGGTAATTGTTCCGCTAGTGTGCTGACCGATTTTTCTTTCGTTAGTGTATAGCCCCAGTCGTGAGCCATTTGGGTCATTGGACCTCTCCGTTTGTCGGCTCTAGACCGCCTTTGGTTCTATTTTTAGGGTTCCGTACCCAATGGGTAAAAACGGAAGCCTATTACTAAGACTACTGTCCGTCTGTCTGTCTGTTTTAGGTTCTATTTTTCACTAGGTTGTATCTCGTGAACCGTGACAGCTAAACTGTTGAGATTTAAGTTGGAAAAAATACTAAAAAAAAAAAAATAATAAAGAATGCTTTCATACAACCGACGTGATTTTTTTGCCGTTTTTTTATAGATAATTGGTACGTAACCGTTCGTGCGAGAGGCTGACTCGCACTTGACCAGTTTTTTTGTCGCTTTTTCACACCGCTAATTATATGACGGCATTTGAGATCAGTGAATTGTGTTGACTATTGCACCATTACACACAGTGTTGCCTCACTACACACGAATTTTGCATATATAATTTCGCCGGTATTACGGGAAAGCTAACGGAAAACTTGTAACGGTATCTCCATACTCATTGCTTTGTAATGACGATTTCCTACTTTTAATAATTGTGTTGCACAACATTTTTGTGTGCTGAGAGTGAACGTGGTAAATAACACAAATGATTCTAAAAAGCAGGTCGTGTGTGTCTATTTTTTTTTGGATACTTTTCAATTTTTTTTATGTTTATTTTTTCGTTTAGTTTTGTACCCGTTTACGAATTGTAGATTAACTTAGGGGCATCCGTAGTTAAACCTAAATATTGTTAAAAAAATACTAGATTAAAAATAGTATAATGAAAGAAAAAACTGCCTCATTATTTATTCTTGTACTTTTAGCGATTTTGCAAAAGTAGATGAAATGTTATAACTGTAAACATTTCACCCTACCTCTTGCTAAAACTTATTAATTAAAAACTCTTATTAATTTTGATTTCATATATGTTATTTAGAATTAGGTTTATTTTTAAAGATCGCTTTTGATTTGATAGTCCATCATCGTTAATTCAACGAATATAATTAGTATTTTTAAGTATTTTTTTATCCTTACAGATAGTTTTTATGAAATAGAAAATTTTAATATTATGTGCTGTAAATAAAGTAGCCAAGTCTAGCCATTTGAAGGGTTATGTTAAATTTTCTTATACAGTTTACTTGAGTATTTACCTAAGTATATAAGTTTTTATATGTATGAATTTACCTTGTATATATTTTGTAATGGGAGTATATATAGCCGTTTATATGGGTCAAGCAAGTGTAGCGTGACTTATACTTGAATAGGTATATAAAATCATATAAGCGCGAAATCGTCGTCAGTGACACATATCATTATGGAATTATTAAAAGACTTGTGTGTCCACGAGACGTTGAGTGTGAAAATCGGTATGCGAATATAATTAAATTATTGTTTAGGTTAACTGATACACGTACATATGTAATTATTTTTTAATTACTTAACCGAAACCGCACCGGAATGACTTGAGATTTGTTCAGTATTTTTTAATTGACTTTTGTAAAAAAAAACGTTGAAAACACCGTATTCTTAAAATAAAACTTAGCTAGATCGATTTGTCGTATCTGAAACCTCCTGCATATCTACCAAATTTCTTGAAATTCAGATTATATATCGCACGCTTATAATTAAAGTGACCCAATTCAAAAAATGCAATTTGTGATTAATGAGCAAGAAAGCTTTCAAAAATTATAGTATTATATCTCTTTGGTGTTTCGAAAAACGATTGATTTGAGTCAAAATTTATGGATTAGCCATTTGAGTACCCAATTACAATGTAAGTTAATATTTATAGATAGAGAAATGGTAAAATCGAGTATTATATAAATTTTAAGTTAAGTCACTTTAATTCTAAGCATGTGATATACACAAGAACATCTTGTTCTTTCTCTTGCTCGTTTTAATTAGATAATGAAAAAAAATGATTTTATTACAATTGAGACATGAATTTAGCTAATTATTTTATACAATATACAATAACTAGCTGTTCCTGCGACTTCGTACATTACATTTCGAAATTACATTCAAAACCAAAACTTCACTTTAAAATTTAATTTGTACGTCACTCAATTGTTTTGCCTTCCCGGAACCTCTCCAATAACACGTAAATTTATGGTATGGTATTGAAGTTCAAATTTACTTAAAGCATTATTACGATTCTTTTGTATGGGAATATACCAAAGTGCTGTTATTAGACTTGTTCAGACAATTTTTGGATTTTGCTCTCCGTAAAAAACCATCTTGGTATTTCAAGGAATTAAAAAAATATATTAGCGAAATCGGTTCAGGTGTTCTCGAGTTTTGCGCGATTACATTTGGCATTCCTTTTTTATTATGAAGATTATAGTGTAGCGTCTTAGAGGTACTGATAATAGAAAAAAAAAATATCACTGAGTCTAATAATGTAAAATTTTAATTAGCTTAATTTTTGTCAGTCAAAATATATTACACGTAGGTATAAGAATTTTGCTGGAATGTTGCCGTTTACGTACACATGTCCTTTTGTGTGAAGATGGATGAATCGATTAGAAGCTTCATGTCTCAATTGTGGGTTAAACTATTTAATTTGATTGTTCGTAAATAAATAACGTGAATCGGACATGCCAATTTAAAAGGTATAAAGTACTCAATACGTCGGTGACCGTATTACTTTAATGTTTTTTGTTTCTCGGTAACAAAACGTAGGCTGTCATTATCTGTGTCGCAGTCTCGTCGGGCTATCAATTTAATGTTTTAAATAATGACTATAAACTTTCACTCATATTTAGGAAGATAATACCGGCCCGTTATTTGCTTACACTCATGTATTACATACATATTCTGCGCAAAAGTAAAAGTACGTAATTTGAGATGTGTGTGTTTTCGTAAATTGGTTTTGCTTAAATCTAAAGTCTAGGGATAAGAGATTGCTTTGTAGTTTTTTTTTATAATCGCCTCTGCGGTGTCCGATTTTGATCCTTGAGTCGCCAAGGCCCGGGTTTGATTCTCGAGTAGGATAACTTGTATGAGTTGTTTTAGTTTATCTAGAGAACGTAACGTTTCCTAGAATTGGATTTGTGCCCGACATGGCGACGGTCTTGCTACTTGTCACATTATGTAACTCTGCTTACCCCTACAGGGATATGGGCGTAATGTTATATCTTTTATAAGCGTTAAGTCTTATCTGCGTTAAAAAAAAATAAGGGCTCCCACACAAACATGTGATGATGCGAAACAAAGGATTGTACTCAAGTTTCTAAGTTTTCCCTATAACTGTCGGAAGCTTTAATGATCGTTTAGCTCATTATTTGCAATTGCTCAAGTAATTGTATTGGTAAAATGAATAAATAAAATATAATTGCATTTATAATTTGTCTATTAACAGAATTCCTGTCACCATAAAATCAGTGTTTCCCACTATCGTATCTTGGTTTTGGGGGACAAGGCAGTCGGTTGACTTACTTTCGCTTAGATAGAGGCTTTTCAACCCAGCCTTCTTTGGTATCAGTAGGCGACGTATATTCCTTACCATCAGGGAATCCGTCTGCTTGTTTGCCTTCCAATACTATAAAAAAACCTTAGCTTCGAAATACGAATTATGAGTTTTAATGTATAAATATACCGTATACTTTTTGTAATTCTCCTATTTATTATTCGTTCAGCCAAGACTGACGGTTTCACTCGCATTTCTATCTTAAAACCGTATAACGTTTTACAACACAGAGACAATCAATTACGAAAATAATTTAAATTTTTTTCACTAAATTCCAGAGATTAGCGCGTTCGAATGAACATACATTATCATTACCTTGGATTTTTAATATATCACGTTTCTTTATATATTTCTATCTGTAAAGCACGTCTCTAAATTTGCATTTATTCAGCGTTATTTACTTGTGGTGGTATATAAAGTCTTATGTACTTGGAGGCTTCGCGTTGCAGCTTAACGACACCCGGCGTAATGCCATAATAAATGCATGCATAATGACTCGTCTCGACGGCGTGGATGATTACAATATGCAAGAAAATTTAAACTTTGTTTATAAGAACCAGCTGAATATGATCTACGACCTTGTCTTATCCCGCTTTTCTATCACCCGATATCGGGATCGGCTACCGTTTTTTTTTTTGTTTATTATCCACAAATATGACAACAAGAGAAGCTTTACAACATACCTCTTAGACCACAGAGGCCCTTATAAAATATATTTTTTAAAAACAACTCGGCGACTAGCGAAAAGTTCTTCGAAGGTTCGCATTTTCTATGAGAATTTAAAAATTATACAGAATAACTTGATAAATTTTCAATAAAATTTGCATTGTTATAACTCTAAATAGTAGAAAATATGTTAAGTTCTTTATTGGACATCACAAAGCTTGAACAAGTTTATATGTCGCCCACAAAACCGAAATAAATTACTCATGTACTTCCAGTCACTACTGCCTAAAACATGGACCTAAAGTGATTATCCCGAGAATACGTTCCTAACAAAGACCTGTCCCTAAAACGTAATATTTTTAACTCGCTCCAGATTTAAGTATTGTGGAGCTAACGATGGCCCAGCCCTTTGAGAAAAATATAGATGTTTAATATTGGGAACAGGTCCTTCTTGTTAGGATTGTAATCACCTGGTAGTACCGTAACTTTATGGTCAAAACCTCGTGGTTTATAAATTATTAACTCTGTATCTATTTCTTAAAAATACTTCGTTTTTTCTTAACAGCTGACAGTCTTTAATGAATATGAACTTAGCACATATTTACATATCAGTTGATAGTTTAATATCTGTTTTATAATCTGACCACTGTACTGTTCAGCTGCTTTCTATAAGAGACAGGTGATAAAAACTCATAGTTTCGTTGACCCCAGACAAAGCTTATGCTATATGCTATTGAAATGGCTTCAACAGTCTCGATTTTAGATTTATTCCAGTTTCACCTAGTTAGAAACATGTGTCATCAGTGTCAGAATCACTTCTTAAAACAAACCAAGACTTCGCGTAATTTAGTATTAGTACTTTCTTTTGAGATCCAACAACCATAAACATAGTGTCGGAAAAAGATACTTTACGATCGCTATGAAACGCCTCTCACAATTGCTCAACAATAAAGTGGTTATCTTCTAAAGAACCCGTCTGTATGTATGAGAAATTTGAAACAACTTAAATATTACATATAATTAGTCTACTAAGTTTTGACACTCCAATATCTTCCCCATTTTTAAAACCCAAATTATCTTAGTTAAAATATATCGTCGCGTCCCTCTTCCCGAAAGGGTAGACATATGTAGCCACGATTAGCCAACGATTTAGGTCCAATTATGTGACAGAAGGCTACTCCGAAAGAGCCCTTTAACATTACAATCATACAATGTATTGATATAATATGTTAAGTGTATAATACCTATATATTTCACAAATAAATTAATTTTATTTCATATATTTAAATATTTTGTGTATTACGTAAAATGTGATTCTAATGTATTTATTTTTTATTTACAGGTAAATAAATAATTATATTCAAAGCAGACATTGTTAAGGTGAGATATTATGTAAGTTTAAAAAAATACTAACGTGAATATTCAGAGCGTTAACTATGTAATTTAATTCATCTTATAATTGAAACGAGACTCTCTCCGGAACGCACTCGTCGTGACGGTAACATTATTTACACTATTTCTCAAGATTTTTCTTGCAATGTAAAAGTTTTACATTTCTATGTTGTTTTAGCAGCAACTTTGCTAAATGTGAATTTTCGTACCTGATACGAAATTCAAACTGAACCAAACAAAAACTTTGGCTTACTTGACCTTCTAGATGATTTAAAGCTTTGTTATTCTAGAAGAAAATCTTGTCTTTATTTTGAGTTTCAATAAACATGTTGAACATTTTAAATTATTTTATATTGTTCTTATTAATTTTATAAATCGAATCCCGGTTATTTTTGTCAGTAGATATACTTCATGAAAAAAGATATAGCTTATAAAGAAACCGTAACTTAAATAAATTGTAAGCTTATTTTAAGTAATCCTGGATTGTAGCCTAAAGTAATATATTAAACTAAATAACAACAATAATAATTAAATATAGTTTAAGTAAACTATCGCTCCACTCGTGTTGGTTGCTAGGGTGCGTTTATTGTGCAAGTAGAGCAGTGTTTATTGTGAGATGCGAGCCAGCACCCGAACTGGATTGGCAGGCGGCTTCGTATCGAAGGTCAGTGCTCCTGCGATTCCACCCGTAGTACTTTGCGATAGAGTCATAAGTGGCTAACCGCAAGAGAGAGGCGGCGGCGGCGGCGGTGGGGTCCTCGCTGGCGAGCGTGCGTTTGCCTCCCTTCAGTTCAGTCGCAGCGGTGCACGCACACCGCACGCAGTTCTCGCGCGCGCAACGAGAAGGTATGCACGAACCGGCCGCCAGTGCAGTGCGGTCGCGGGTCTTGTGTTCGTTTCCGGTGGCTGCTCTCTTTCGAATACTAAGCGACGTGCTTATCATTTTAGCACTTGTTGCTCATCCTCACATTAATTACGGCCACCGTGACGTGTGTGTTTATTGTTTTTTATTCATCGATTCGGGGTGTTTGTGTTACGTCGTCGGATGTCCAATATTTGATAAATGAAAATGTGTTGAAAATAATTTATAAAGGCACAACAACAAACGCGGAGTTTCTTCCTGTCGACAAACAATACGATTATTCAAAATATATGCGTTTAAACATATTGCTAATAGCTTGATAAATATTTATTTGTTGTCAATATAAACAAGAACTTTACTGTGTGTTAAGCATAACATTATGTTCAGTTAAAACAACGCGCATATTGTAAAAATTATTCTCTCGAAAAAGTTTTGTTTCAATATTTACGTCGCTCCAGAAATTGTATTATAGTTAGTTTGTGCACCCGCACAGACGAGGAGGCTGTAAAGATGTCTCGTTTATGAACCATATGGCAGCCCCGACAGTAGCCATATTAGGGACTTCGTCAAGGCGACACTTGTTGCACTTATACGGCATATATGCTCTACATAAAACGCTAACTCGCTAGTGACGTCCTACCATTATCACCAGCCTGATTATTTTAATAATTATTGTCTAATTACTGTTGCCGTGCGCGTTCACTGTTTATTTGTGTTCGTTGGGAAATTATTACTGCATAAGAGATAAGCCAAGAGGAGTTTGCGAGTGCATTATGCAAGCTTGGAGCGCACCGTGGACGGAACAGTTCGTTGACCAGTACGTTGTCCCGCCAAGCCGCCGCCCACCGCGAAGGTCGCGGCCCACACCCCACATAGCACGAAATTCCTATTTCGTGCAAAACTTAACCCCTATAGCATAAAACTTCTCGCTAAAATTATAACCCAAATACCTATACAAAAGCCTTTGTCAATATTTCAATACATTTTCATTGATCATCTAACTTTCAGGTAGTTTCGATATGTGTTCAAAGTGCTCATAACTTAAGCCAATAATACTGTGAATAAATTAGTTTATATTAACTTTAAGTGGAAATTTTGATCTCAAAATGGTGACTTCAAGAATACCAGCCTATTCTCTGAATTCAGAGTTCAACAGAGAGTTTAGAAGTTTCCGCATAACGCGGGCAACACCGCGTTCAACATTGTACGCGCCAGCCATAGTGCCTATACACGAATATCCAAGAGTTAGCGTACATGAAAGAAAAGAAGCACTAAAGGCAGCGCTGGCGAAAGCGTGGTCCTCAAAAAGTAACGATAAGAAAAAACACGATACATGGACCGCACCGAATGAACAAACAAGAGCACCCATTACTGCCGCCGATTTTACATCAAAAACTCATTGTAAGAACTCTTACGGCGAAGAAGGTTCGAGGGTTGCACTTGTTAAACATGAATTTGAAAACAAAGAAAGGACAGAGAAACCGAGCACTAGAATTGACAGCAGCGAACCTGCAAGCTTTACCTACGGAAGATTTTCCGGGAACGGTATAGATATCCAAGAAACTTTGAAAAAGAACTGTGATAAAGGGTTACACAATAGCGATTTAAGCTATAGCGATTATATAAACAATGTTCCTAAATCTAAGACTAGTTTCGAAAATAACTTTCTAAAGCAAAACCACGAAGAACGTTATGTCAAACGAAATGGATATGACGTTACATCGAAGCGCGTCGAGAGAGACATCAATCTAAACAATCTCGAATACAGTAGCCTCAATGGCGATGCATATGATTCTCCGAAGTATTCGCGTGTAGCGAATGGTACAGAATCGTTGCAATATAAGAGTTATGCTAAGGCTGAAACGGTGAAGAGTAAACTGCTCAACACAGATGTTCCTAAAACCGTAGCGTCCTGCGAGAAGCTGAACAGCTACAACGGCGTTGAGCGGCGAGTCAAGGATCAACAGCGGCCACTCACGAGCGGTCCCAAATCTGTCGTGGAACAAAGGTTAGCTGAACGACTGGAAGTGAAAGTTGCCGAACTGCCTGCCTTGTACCTGGGTGTTGATTCTTGGACTCCAAAATCTGCCGCCTTCCAGAAGAGTATGCGCGAACACGAGTGGAGCGTATCGTACGTACTATGAACACTCATGACAATTTAACAAACTGACGAGACTCCTAATTACACACTATTACACTCCCGATCCCTTCCCGAGATCCACTGTGTCCTGGATTAATTAAGACACATTTTAGGACATGTTATTACGTATATAGAATATCATGATAGATTTCATACACACGTTTTATAATTATCGACTTATCTCAATGACGATAAATAAAATAGAAAACGTTATCTGGTTTTGTTATATCACAATAATTATTACAAGTGACCGCAAATTATTTTGTAACTTTGAACAAAATCATTTACAGAAAAACTATTAATCAATTCGCCAAATATAGATTCCCAAGGCAATTAGAATGCTAATCTAGCCTGTTGATATCTCAAAAGATTGCGGCAAATGGTGTTTGGTTTTTTTTCATGAATGTTTTGGTAGTATTCAATGTATGCATATACTATTGATAGTGGTAAATAGAAGGAAAAATATGTGCCACTAGCTTTCCTCCCACGGCTTCGCCCGCGTGAATTATTTTATTAGCATAGATGACTTTCAAAATGCAGATTTTTTTCCGATACTTATTGCGTCAAAACATACTTGCTCTCTTTTTTAATGTAGTCGCTTAAAAAGTACTCTGTTATTTTCATTTATAAACTTTTTTATTACTGGTTTTCATCTAAATCCGTCCAGTAGTTTTTTCGTGAAAGAGTAACAAACATCCATACATCATCCGTTCATACCTACAAACGTTCGCGTTTATAATATTAGTAGGATGCGTAAGTACATATTTATCTCGAGCCATTAAACTTGTTGATCTGTTTCTCGCTTTGTTTTTTATATAAATTAAAAGAAATATTATAAAAGGTTAACTACTATTTATTAATTAACAACTTAATATATTATCTTTTTAAGTTTCCGCTTGTCACTGGAAAAGTTTGCTTACAGTGATTCTTTATACATACTGGCTTTTTCTTAATTTAATTAAAACCTGTTTTTTTTTTATATTTGCCAAAATCACATGACATTTATATAGTAAAAGACAATACTAAAATAAATACATTCCGTACTATATAAACTTTAAACGACGATATTACGAGTGAATTATTTTTTGCTCATAACGGTACTCTATTAGATATTTATGCTTGTTATATACATATATAAATCTTCCTCTTGAATTACTCTATCTTTTTATAAAAAAACCGTATCAAAATTCCTTAAGTAGTTTTAAAGTTCTAAGCATAATAGGTACAGATAGCGGGAAGTGATTTTGTTTTATACTATGTATAGTGATATTATAATATTTTACATAAAAGACTTTGCGTTTATTATTTTAAGAAATTGTTTTTGTTACATGATAAATAAATATCAACACGCCCATATTGCCGGAACGCTAGACAGAGGTACATATTCACCCACGATTAGCCGACGATATTATTGGGATCTTATGATATTATGTGGCAAGTCCGTCCCGGATTTCCTCACGATGTTAACATAGACAAGCAAAATTGAAGTCCGAAACTTTTTAAAAAGTTTTTCAGATTATTCTTAGTAAGCATTAAATTGCCCGGGATTGGAGTGTGCCCGAAGTGGCGATAGCCTATCACATAATGGGCCCCAGTACCTTGACTAATCATGGATGTTTTAGACTCACGAGTCGTGGATATACTAGCACACCTCTGCCAATCCCTTTAATACGCGTGAAGGTACTTAAACGTGTACCATTAGACCACCGAGGCTCCTAAGACTCTTTGTTAGATAGTGAAAACGATTATGCGAAAAATAAAATATAAATTCAGTACCATTACGAGGTTTAGCAAAATTTTTTTGAATATATTTTGTCAAATTTCAAGTTAATTTCTTTTCTAAAATACGTTTGCGAAATGGGATTCCTTATTCGACTTACGAGTCTAATTAATTCAACATCACTACTTAGTATAAAACGAAATCGCTTTCCGCTGTCTGTTCCTATATATATGTTTAGCTCTTTACTTAATGGATTTTGATGCGGTGTTTTTTAATAGAGTTATTCGAGGGGAAGGTTCATTTGTATATAATATGCACAATATACCCGTGCGAAGCCGGGGTAGATAGCTAGTAAACATATAAAAATAGAATGAAATTTGAAATTAACATTTTTAATTGTCATATGCATATTTTAATAGTTCGTCATCCATACACTAAATGAAATTGGAGTGTGTATATAATAATAAAATCATCGCTTTTTACTAAATGCATAAGTATGTTTACAAGGTACATACACCAAAAAATTTTTTTTGTGAATTTTTGTTCTTTATTCCCGCTAATCTTTGGAACGGCTGGAGACTTATTAAGACAGGACTTTCACTGCCAAACGGCTGATGTAATAAGGAGCAGCTTAGGCAACTTTTTTTTCTATAAAATTATATTCTAGAAATAAACTAAATAAATAAAAATGCGGACGAAGTCGAGGGCACAGCTAGTTTCATAATAAATACATGACTCAGCGTCAGAAAAAACAAAGGAATTGTTGAAGTTAGTTAAAAAAACTCTAATGTTAGAATAGTAGGTATTTTTGATAACACAAGTTTTGTGGCTTGTTTCGTAATTAATAGAATGTTAGATAATGAAAACATTTTCTCTTAAAATAAATAAATTTCTCGTATATGATAACTTGTTTGAAATGTTTCGTGTTACGATTATTAAATAGTTTTCGTTTTGTTTTAGTTGAAGTAAATTTACTTCTGAATACTTATGATCAAAATAATTATAAACTAATATTATTATTACAAATTATTATTATTAATATTATTATTATTTCAATAGATTTACTGTTATATTTTGTAATACATTTAATTTTTTAAAAGCGCGTTTTTTTGTTTATATGTATATTCAAAACAATATTGCTTAAATTTAGAGACGAATTTCATCATTAAACACTCTATTTTTTCTTTCTCATTAGTTTTTTAATTATTTAAAAGTTATTAATTGGATAGACAGGTACACTTGTAAACGTGTTTGTTCGTCCATTATAACACAGTAAAACTGCAAAAACTTGACTTCACCTGTTTAGCTTTTTTTTAATTTTATTTCATATCTCAAAAATATTAAGAAAACACAGTAGTCGTTTCTACAATTTTTTAAAGCTCCCCTCAATTTCGCTAGGAAGCCATTATCAGATCCTGGTTTTCTTATCATGGGACCTTGAAGTATCTAATATCCCGCAAAAAATATCTAATTTTATTTTTTTTTTGTGGGAAATTAGATAGTTCATAAATGACAAAGTTATCCGCGAACACACATAAAATATATATATAACGCTCGAATTGAGAATTCTCATTTTTTAAAGTCGTTTAAAATTAATCTCTGTTATATTATTTACAATTGTGTTTAAATTGTTAAATCATAATATCATTATTGATGAATGTTCAATGTGTTCTTGTCATGTGTTCATTGTTGAAATTGGCACTGACCTATTAGTTGTGTTTTGTACCGACCAAATCTATTTGCTGTATACATTATGCAGTAACTCCGAGGGTCTGGCGACCGGTTGTGTAAGCCTATTACACAAGTCTTTGTGACTCACCACTGCAGTGCTTTACTTTATTTCTTGCTTCGTTTCTTTATTATCTTTCACTTAACAAGAGTTAGCTTCGGTGCATTGAATCATTTGTTACGTATAGGTACTCTTAAAATATTATTATACATAGTATTACACACGTCGCTTCCCGCTGTCTTTTCCTATGTACGCTTTATCTATACAGATAACCGCTTTTTTACTAAATGCATATATATGTTCACAACGTACCAATACCACAACAATATTTTTTAGAATTCTTGTCTGTCTGTCTGTTTGTACCCGCTAATCTCTTACACGGCTGGACTGATTTTGACGGGACTTTCACTTGCAGACAGCTAATTTAATAAGGAACGGCTTTAGCTTCTTCTTTTTAGAAATGTATAAAATAAAATAATAGAAGTCGCGGGCTTAACTAGTCAAAAATAAAAGTGTAGATTTTCATTTTTTGTGTTGCCTTAGAAGTACGTTATTTAAGTTTTAAAACTCATCTTTGTCTAGAATATAAATGATTATTGTAATGAATTCATTTTGCAGTTTCTAGATCGTGACAGCTTTCCATTTCTCCTTGTTTCAAATGATAATTATCATATAAAATACTATCAATGAACGAATGAATGAATGTAATAGTATCGATATAAGGTATATTATGAAGGTGTATCTCAAAAGCGTCTAACATAATGAGCAAAATATTCGCATATCCGTGGGCAGCTCGTGCAGCCATAACTTACGAGATTCGTCTCGATAGCATTTTAGTGAATGTTTCAAGGTCCCGTCCCGGTTATACAAGCTCGCAAAGGATTTGTCAACCTGGTTAATAAATACTCTGACGTAATACATTCCTATTGTCTTATGTTTGTGTATCTCTTATATGCCTTAAACGGCTGTTGCCGGGCCGTATTTGTATAATCTACCGAATAAAAAAATATTTAAAAAAATAACGTCATCTCAAATTATTTGACCGTGAAGCTAAAAGCTCTAGAGATTACACTTCTAATTACAATCTGTCCCAAAAACGTAGTGGTTCCATCTCTATCTAAACTGGTCAACCTCTCTTTCTGCGCCTTTTGTGGAGTTGACAAAGTTAAAAGCAGCAGGCCTCGTGAGAGTGAGATGGCCAGCCCTATTAGAATGAGATATATGTTTATCTAGCCGTACCCGCATCTTCGTTGGCGTTTTTATTTAATTTTTTTTTTACATTTCTAAAATAAAAGAAGCCTAAGCCATTCCTTATTAAATCAGCTAACTTCCAGTGAAATTTCCATCAAGATTGGTCCAACCGTTTCAGAGATTAACGGGGCTACAAACAGATAGACAGACTGATAAAACTTCTGAAAAATGTTTTTTTACATAATACATAATATGCTTTTAGTAAAAAGTGGTCGTTTTAATATTACATACAGGCACCCCAATTTTATTTATTTGTGTAGATATACCTAAATCAAATGCTTACTCACTTTATCAATTATATCTACCACTCAGTGTATAATGTATTTTTTAATCACTCCATATGTTAAAAAAAAATCTGATACGGTCTATGAAAACCTGTTGAATAATTAGTTTGTCGATGAGCTTAAACCCCAACTCAACCACGTGAAATATAATTTATTTTTAATTATTAATGTTTCATTCGACAATTTGATGTCAGTTTGTGTGAATGTTCTCCATTTGAATTCAACCGAAACGCATTTCTACATCCTTCATTTGAATATACCTTTTTAAGTATAAGCAAATGATGAAACATAAACCGGTTTGAACTAAATATATTTGACAAAATCAACAAGCTCATCGTATAATTGGTCATGTCCAATCAATAACAACTTTCTTTTATTGCGACAAAGTCTACAACTACAACGGTGGCTTCCGCGGTCACCCCACATCTAGTAATGTTCTGACTTTGAGTTACGTTGTCTCGTCAACTTTCACTAAAGGCTTGCCCTCTCTAATACGCCCCTTCGCCATATTGCTCTGAGACGACATTGTGCTAATAAATATAATCGTTGTTCAAATATGTGTATTTTTATGATGGATCCACCGAGGTTTGCATTGATAACACCGACGCTGTTTACATTTTGTTGCCGTTCCGACATGTCGGTGTGATCAGTGTTTGTTGAAATAAAACGGTCGCGAGAAACTGTTTGTTTGGGTTTTAAAACTATCCATATTTTTTCATTGAAGAATCCGTGACGAAAGGTTTTTTCTAGAGAATTTATAACGTTCTCGTGTTTATTGCTCAAACACTGAAAAAAATTCTCGGGTAGTTTTAAGAAGTGTTTGTCTATAAAAAAGACTTGCGCATTGGGACTAACAGCAACACGTCTATAAAAATTACTGTGTCTTTATCCCTTAAATCTGGAGACGGACAAAGGATACTTTCTATCCCGTTCTGTCCTCATCAAATTTTGTGTGCGTAAAACGTATATTATAAGCGTTCAAGTTAATTTAACATGGTTAACCTCTAACGGGACCTTGTAAGTTGCAAAAAATCTAGGTTACCTTAAACGCAAGTAGTATTTTTGGTACTAGTATTCAATTAAATTTAGCACAGAATTTTAATGTGCGAATTTTTTTATAAAACTCGGTCGATATAAAAAAAATAAAAACAAAAGCACCATAACCTACTTCACTATCACATTGATATATACGCGAAAGTTTAGGAATATGGATGTTTGTATGTTCAGATTTGTGTTTTTGTTCACTTATAGCCAACCGGTTTCGCTGTCTCTCACAGCATCATCAGGGCTAAAGCTCAAATTAGTAACTTAAAAGTACATGTGTATTTCATTGAAAATAAGTTTTTTATTCGATGTTATTTGTCAAGCTTTAGAACCGAAACGATTGCTACGAAATTACCCTGTTAGTTTGAAAACCCACATTTGGACATAGGCTACATTTTGTCCCGGTAACTGGTTGTATTCCCGCGGTAAACCCTAATAACTGTAATACGCGAGTGACAGCTAATTTTGGTGTAATATCAGTGGGTGCCACGGTTGTCATTGACCCGAGAGAGCGGGGCAATGATTAGTCACGGTTGCACTGTTGACACGGTTCACAGTAATCGTTCATCCGGTGCGGCCTTGCTTGCCACCCGAGCGGCCCGCGGACTTGCTCGGCTCGCACGTTCTTTTGTGGATCCGTGCAGCATCTGCATATGACATTGTTAAAGGAACTATACTCTGCATGCGTAGCCGATAGACTTGCATATCAGGCCAAACATCCTAGCCACAAAACGTCGTATTTACAACATCTATGGTGTCCATAGGCCAAGGTTGTCCCTTACCATCAGGAGAGCAGTGCGCTTATTCGCTTTTTTTTATAGTATAAGACAGCGAACAGGCACACGGGTCTCCTGATGGTAAGAGACAACCGTAGCCTATAGAGACCATAGATGTTGTAGGTGCGCCTCTGCCCCGTGGTCGGTCTGTTACACCTTATGTGCAAGTCTACCGGCTACCCTACCCTCCGGACCGGAACACGACAATATCATTATGGCGGCAGGAATAGATAAGGCGGTGGATTCCTACCCGGGCGAGTTGCTGCACAGCACTTTTATCACCAGCTGTCTTGTTGGTAGTAACCGAGTTAACTAATGCTCGCCTCTTACGAGCTGCCTGGTACGAAGGCAGTTGGTCTATTCTACACAGAAGACCCGGACCAACACGGGGACGTGTTGACGGGGAACACGTTGATCCGGGTTTTCCCGTGTCGTCGTTTTGCACGATTTGAAATGTCAAACTCAAAAATTGTTCAAGTTTTTTGAGATCATATATCTATCTAAGTCTCATATGGCCAGCTATCATACTCTCATAAGGACATCATTTTTACAGTCTAAAGTGAGTCAACAATGCCTTATATTAGGGCAAGTCGTTGTTAGGAGTGCAATAGATAAATAAATACCTTTGGACAAAGAAAAGCTTGATGTAACTCTAAATCAAGCGAAATATATACTGGTGTTTTGGGTGTTAGTCAACGATACAGACATGTATATTCTTCAGACCCTCGTAGATTGATCGAGCGGTGGAATCTGTTCAAGATAAAAATTTCTCCAAATTACCTTTAGCTTCGTTCGTATACCTACAATCTGGACGATGATGAATGCTAAAGAGGTCAATTATGTTATACTATGGTTTGTATTTATTAAAAAATACATAAACTTGCTTTTATAGAAATGCACAAGAAGCTTTCTTTCCATGTCATCAAATTTCTAGATAACTTTATAGAACTTGAAACTTATTTTGAGTCAATAGGAATATTAAAATAAAAAAAATAGAGCTTCCATTATTTTATACATCGGGGGGGTTAGAATGTGCACTATCGTCTCGACACGATCGTGTCGTTTTGCACGATTTGTAATGTCAAACTCAAAAAATCTAGAACAATTCTTGAACAAATCGTGCACAACGATACTTGCGCGTCGTACGATTGTGCTCATTCTAACGTCCAGACTAGTTCGTTCGAATTGTACTATAGGTGCATATAACGTAAAACTAAAAAAATGTTTAGAGCTTCCATAACTTTATACTTTAATAAAAGTAGGTAGTTTGGGACTTTCTAAAATTGTGATTTAACGTATCACTGTACGTCCGTTCAATTAAATTAGATTAGAATAAATTAAATTAGATCTTCGTGCTTATTGGTCATGAACGTCACCATAAAAACGAAAAAAAAATTCAACCAAATATCTCTCCAATCTCCTTGCATTTTTGATTGATAATGATAATCTAATTAGTCCATAGATTATAGATTTTATAGACGGATCAATGGTGTCACTTTGAAGGTATAAAACAATATCATCAGCAATCTTTCTACCAATGGTAGAAATCAATCAAAAGTAGGTATAGAATCATAATTAGAATCGTCTTCTTAACCTGCTGTTTTTTTAAATATGTCCGTCCTTCCGTCACGGATGTCTATTTAGATAAACATATCTTAGATATATGTAGATCGGGGATAGCCAATTTTCTCCAGTTAATATTTCAAACGATAGTTGATAAGAACATTTTTGTATTATTTTATCTTGGTATTTTTTATTGATATTATGTCTGTTTTACTATTGTGAACCTTTGAATATGAAATATTGTTTTTCATAAAACTATTATCCCCTAATTGGCTACCCCAGTTATAGAATTTAGATAAAAGTCTAGTCATTTACTCACTATTAAAATATAGAGTAGGTACTACGCATTTACATGCTGTGATATTTAATTTTAATAGAGTAGAACTAATTTTGTTTGAAAATAATATTAACTATGAGTGATTATGTGATACTATTAACTTGGGAAAAAGAAGATTCGGAAAATTAACCGTAGTATCAGCAACTCACTTTCTTCAAATTATAAAGTAGTGTTTTTATTACAAACTACTTCGGGCATTACTAGACAGTAGACATAGTCGTGAAGAAATTAACATAATATAATATTGTATTGTGTAGTATAGAAGCTGACTGACATTTTATTTGGGTAACTTAACGTCTCACCATCTAGGTTTGCCATTGTTATCTCCGATGTAACCAGATAAATTCATGATGAACTCTTTAGTTCTTAAGACGTAAAAGTTCTCACTCCTACCGAAAAAAATCGCCTGTCAGCATCGACAAGTTTTTTTTTTATTTGCAATTCTGGTATTGAGACGTAAACATAAAAACATAATCATTCAGCTTGATCAAGTTGTTTTGGGTTTTAGAAATATTAATATTAAACTGTCAAATGCGTATGCATTATACATGTAAGATTAGGGAAAATAGCGAAGATTAAGATGTAAGTACTTGCACAAAACGCCACTATAGCACATTCGTACTTTCGATTTATTGTTGTAATTATATTGAGTAGTTTATTTGAGTAGCTACTAGCTACATTTTAAAATCTTCATGAAAATTCAAAACGCGGAACAAATTCTTCAATCGAAGATTGTGTTCATGACGTGGATATGCTTCGATAGATTCGAACAGAGAATTAATAACAATTTCATGAATAACAAACTTGTGTAGAATTTTTAATCCTAATTTAAAATTAGTTTATGGAAGAAAGATGGCGAAATTTGAAATGTAACGGAACATTTTGTTAATTATATCCCTTTAAGATCTTTATTCTGTGCACTGTCTATTTTTTATTGTTATTTTTTGTTCTGTGTTTGTAAGATTTGTCTTATTTGAAATATTTTCGTTTTAAGATTTTAATTAAATAAACAATATAATTTACTAGCGTTTTTGTGTTTTCCCCTCTTCGTCTTAGCCTTATCCCGTATATCAGATGATATCAACCTACCTAATGTAAGGGTGTGTCCTAGTCAAATCCCTTACATTAGGTAAATGTAAGGGATTTGACTAGAACACAAGTTTTTACACAAAGCGACTGCCATCTGACCTCTCGAACTCTAGGCTCTAGGGAGACTAGGCCGAATTCAATGAATCCGGGTTTCCTCACAATGTTTTCCTTCACCGTACGGAATCCCCTGCAAATACAAAAGAAACTATACCAATCGTTCCGATTCAGATATTTCTTTTATCAAAATTTAAATTAAATTAAAATGTATTTTATCGTTATGTAGGTACTGTAAATATTCGCCACACTACTGTTCCTTTACGTTCAGAAAATCAGAATCAGAAATGACATCAACATTAACAAAAAATCTCCCAAACATAAAGAGCAAATTGTCTAATTCTGCAATTTAATTGAACAAGGACGGTGTACCTAATCTTGTCATTAATTGATTTTGTTAAAGTCAATATTCTTTCGCATTGTGGTCTGCAAATATACCTATTATATCTATACTAATATTTTAAAGAGGAAAAGTTTGTTTGTTTGTTTGTTTGGTTTTAATGAATAGGCTCCGAAACTACTGGACCGATTTTTAAAATTCTTTCACCATTCGAAAGGTACATTATCCACGAGTA
>DVZL01000210.1:0-26580 GCA_018236625.1 Lasaia peninsularis
CCTTTGGTGTCTATAGGCGACGTGAATTTCTTACCATCAGGAAATCCGTCTGCTTGTTTGCCTTCCAATATCATAAACAACATAGGTATATAAAATATATATTTAGTTTCAACTAGTAACTCTATTTCCACTTATGTATATATATCCACATGTAATCTAGTTCTTAATACGGATAAGCGATACTTAAGGAAAATCCGACTAAGGGATTATACCAATTTGGACAATTACTGTAATCTTATTTGCTCGGAAGTAATTGACCGCTTAATTTTCTACTAAATACGTAATGAATACTACCAATAATCGGTATAAATGGATTGTGTTTAAACAGTTTACTAAGTAGGTTACAAAAACTTCGTCGAGTGCGAGTCGGACTCGCAAACGAAGGGTTCTATACCATTATCTAAAAAAACAGCAAAAAAATAACATTAACATTTATTATATGGGAGCTCCCTTTATATATTTATTTTCTTCTGTTGTTATAGTGGCAACAGAAATACATCATCTGTGAAAATTTCAACTCTCTAGCTATCACGGTTCATGAGATATAGCCTGGTGACAGACAGACGGACTTCGAAGTCTTATAACAGGGCTAAGATTTTTACACGTTGGGTACGAAAGCCTAAAAATACCTTACTTTGTATTTCTTAAGAAGAATTATTATGAGATATGTTTAAGATTCGAAGTAGGATTATTGTAATACTTTAAAAATCTTTAAAATCGTAGAAAAAAAATAACCTTCACGCCTATTATCCCAGAAGAGGTAGACAGAGGTGTACTGGTAAATCCACGGCTCTTAACAGACAGACAAAATTATAAGATAGATTATTTCTATATGTGCCTTGTAAGCATTTAGTAAAAAGCGGTTATTTTATTATTACATACAGATTCGGATTTTATTTATTCGTATGGATGTATCATTTTCAACTGGAACACAACAATCGCGTGAATTGGTTTTATTAGAGGACCATGAAACGTAGGCTCGAATGGAAAAGTCATACCTCCTGTGGTGTGTATCTGAAGATCTCGTGGGTGTCTCTGTACCACTTGACCGAATGTAAGGGGGGGTCGTCCGGAGCCCGGTCGTAGTGGCAGCGGAGCTGGGCCTCCGCCCGCGGGTCCGCCCACAGCGGCACATCCAGGAGAGTTATCGTATAGCATACACTGCGTGCTGGAAACAAAAATTAATCTTATATAATAAAAATGGATCGCCAAATGTGCTGGTAAGCGCAAAACTCGAGATCGGCTAAACCGATTTCGATAATTCTTTTTTTGTAATATTCCTTGAAGTGCGAGGATGGTTCTTACGGTGAGAAAAACTTAAAAAAATTGTTGAAGTAATTCTAAAAACAACACTTTTGTAATATATTTCTATATATAAGATTTGTAATTTCCATATATAAGTTTGAACTTTAATACCACATCATAAAGTTTAAATTTTAGTGGAAAGGTTTCGGGAAAGCAAAACAATAGAGTAAAGTTGGTATTGTATAAATATTAATGTCAATATTTTCAATATCTAACATAAAAATTGTTCAGATATCACATTAATTTAAAAGAGAAGTATTTTCATTATTTTGGTTTTAAATTCAATTTTCATCCCTAAAGTGGGGGCGGTACGAAGTTCGCCGGGACAGCTAGTTTAAAATAAATGAATAAATATTGTCACGCCCATATCCTCGAAAGTTAGGCAGAGGTACATATTATTTAGTGATTAGCCGACGATATCAGGTCCCATGATGTGATAGGTGGCAAAAGGCGGATTGGCCAATCGCGATATCGGGCACAAATCTCGAGTTTCCCCACGATGTTTTCCGTCACCGTAAGAGCACTCAGAATATGTACTTATGTCAGAAAAACTCATTGGTACAAGGCAGGGTTTGAACCTGAATTACCAATATGTATAAGCTTAAAGCAGCTTACCACTAGGCCACGGAGGAATTTTATTTATTTTGGAATACCAAATAGTTTAATGAACAGACTGATTGTAGATGTCTTGATGCAACCTCGCTCAGCCACCCATTGACCAAATACTTGTTGATAGTGCATGATGTATGGGATGTCTATTTCTAGTAACAAATGATAGTAACTTAGAAGAAGTAGGGCAACATGTTTTCACGAGTTTGTACAGTTTATCTGAGAAACATAAAGTTACTTGAGATTTGATTCATACAATTGAAAATATTGATTCGTGCCTGTTATGGTAACAGACTTGCTATCATATTGTGGATCTTATATTTACTATTTAAAATTCATATATTTGTTTTTAGTAACAGATGGAGCGTCTTGCCATTAACATGTTCTGCCTCTATCTCTCACGGTATCTTTCCCTATCTCTTTATAGACAAAAAAAAGAGAGAATGTGTTTAATTTAACTTTCTATCCAGATATTTATGTGCTTTAATATATATTTTCAATGTTTTGGATTTGTTGACAGGTTTTGGTTTCCTATCATTTGAAGATGAAATCTCAGTGGAAAGGGTGACTCAAGAGCATTTCATCAACCTCAACGGTAAACAGGTGAGAGTAATTATTTTTGGTATTAATAGACATGAACAACAAAATTACATAATAAATTTTATAATCATCTTTTATTTTGTAATTTGTGAAGTTGTCTTAATTACATCACAGAATCTAAAAAGTTCAAAAGAGGTATTAAAACTTTTAAACCTTAACAACACTTGTTCTAGTAGTATTATTTTTAAAGCACAGTTAAACTATAGTGCATAATATTAAATTTCTAGATTTGTATTGTTTTTATAATTGAATATGTTGTTAGTGATTTTTATTGAAGACCATAGACTGATAAATTTTCTTGCGCTTGAAACTGCTATGTAATGTTATTTTTATTCTTAGTTTTGTAATCATTATTAATAAACAAAAGTTATTATTTAAGGAAACTCCCACCAAAAACACAGTAATATTGTCATCATCAATATTTTATATCACCTCACTTCCACATCCAGGCAGTGCATACAATTGAAAATATTGATGGCACGTTCAGATGTTTGTGGTACAACAATTGACAAATAAGCATATACCTATTGTATCAATATACTATGGGTCTACAAAATTTGCAACAAGTGTATTTAAGTTAGTTTTGGAAGTTTTTCCTGCAATGCGTCATTTCAATCCATTTCATTCCAATTATGAAGCTAATAATATCTACAGATTACACTCCTAACAATAACCTCTCTAAGGAAGGTTCTCTGAGGTTTTGTGGAGTTGACAGTGTCGATTTTTTTATTGTAGTAGGTCTTTATTAAGAGTGTAACCTATAGGTTCATGATTCCACCAAAGGCTTCATTTCCAATTTAGAGTTAGGCAGCCCAAATGTCTATGGTTTCTAATATATTTTTATTATATAATGGTAGCTGTAATGCTATGCCAACTACTAAGCGCCACCTGGTTGCGAGTGACATCGATAAGCTTAGAAATTTTTTATTTTAGAATTTCGTTTTAGAAATTTATAAAATTAATAAATGAAATAAAAATGCGGACGAAGTCGCGGGCAGTCGCCAGTCGATTGATAGAGTCCATGTTTAAAATTAGACGATTTTACATAAGATTCAAATCAATTTTATCTATACACCATACAACACATCATCGGCTACCTCGCCTTCCATATTGTAACATGACAATCGATATTGCTGTGTTTAGGAGGTTGCGAAATCAGTTACGGTAAAGGTAGTCTAATATATTGAATAGACAAAATTCGTAGTTCAAACACTGTCGGTTGCTGGTTGCAGGTGGAAATTAAGCGAGCCGAGCCCCGCGACGGGTCCGGCAAGCTCGGGTCGGGCGGCGGCGGCATGGGCGGCGCCGGCATGGGCGTGGCGCCCGGGGACGCGCCCGCCGGCTCGCAGTGGGGGCCACCCCAGGCGCCCATGAACATCATACAGAGCCACAACGGACAGATGGGCGGGCCTCCCATCAATATGCCCATGGCTGGGCCCAACATCATGCAAGGGTTTGTCATCTTTGCTAACGGAATAATCGCCGGCGAAAATTGCTCGCAGTTATGTTTTCGAATTCGAGTCGGAGCCCGTCGTCGCGGGCTCGACGGTTATACCATAGTATTAAACTAATTATAGACGACTTTAAGATGACCGGATCTAATTTGGCTTTCGAATTAATTTCTCGTCTCTAAAACGAACACTTCTTTAGTAAAGCATATTTTCTTCGCTTAAATATCTTGAACGCGTATACGCGTCGTGAAGTTTTTTTAGTATGAAAATGTATTACATGTAGCTATATTATTTTACTAAAAGAAAAGTTACGAGTGTAACGATGTACGGTCCCGGCAGGTACCAGGGCTGGGGCACGGCGTCGGGGCAGACGTCGTACGCGGGGTACGGCGCGGCGGGCGGCGGTGCGGGGCCCGGTAACTACCAGGGGTGGGGCGCGCCCCCTGCGCCGCAGGCCCCGCCCCACGCGCCTGCTTGGCCCGCCACAAACAACTACACGCAGCACGCGCAGCCGCCCGCGCAGGGCTACAGCGGATACGGTCAGTACGAGAATATCTCACGGACGACTCCCCCTTGCTAGAATAATTACAGAGACGCAATTATATAATTGGCCGTTAACTCGGGATGAGGAGAGATACTTCTTTGCGGCCGTTATAAAATAAATAACGTTACGCTCATATCCCTGAAATTATAGACGGAGGTAAATATGGCAAAAGATCGGTCGACGATATCAGGCTACAATATGTGACAGGTGATAAGTCCGACGCCATATCAGACACAAATCTCGAGTTTCCTCACGATGTTTGTCTTCATCGTAGGAGCCCTCTGAAAGTGTACCATGATGAGAAATACTCATTGGTACACGAGTTCGCAATTGATCTACCGAAATGGAAGTCCAAAATGCATGCCACTAAGCCACCGACGCTAAATACTACATCGAATAATCAGAATTACCATCAGAGTCTTGTATTTCCATCAGGAATTTTATTCATTTTGATTTGTGACTCAAGAGTGTTATGATAATGTGTTTGTGATACAGCTAACTACAGCTCAGCTCCGGCGGGGGCGTCGGCAGGAGGCAGTTGGACCAACTGGAATATGCCACAAAACTCCAACTCTACTGGTTCAGGTTGGTTTTTATAATTTACTAAGCTTCGTTTTCGATTAGAACCAAATATACTTTATATTACATGTATGTACATTGGAGAAAAACGTTAGTAATATTTCGTATTTGTCCCGTTACTTCTCATAACGCGACAAGTAAGGGGTCACAACTCGCCTCACTTTTTTACGTTTTGCTAATCTCTACTTAAGAGAATATTTTTGATTATATATTATAGTGAAGATAGATAACAATTTGAGTAATTTTCGAATGCGATAAGTCGGACCGAAATTAAAAGTAAGTTAATTTTGCTTTGCTTACTATTGTCAAAGAAAATTAAATATCACTAACGTAAAGAAGTGACACTTACCTCCTCTCGCCAATCGGTAAATCTCATACCCCTCGTGCACTTCTAGGGTGTACAACGGAATCTTTAGGTTGACATTTGTATGTCCGTTTTCGAAACGTAACGGAGGTGGCGTATTCGACCGAACTGAAGCTGACCTAGATATCATCCGATACGAAAATGATCCCGTTTATATAATACATACTAGCTGCCCGGCGGGGCTTGGCACGGTTAGATCGTGGTTGACATAATGACAGCAGCGCCAATATCCATATAAAATTTCAACCCAATCGATCTAACCATTTAGAAGTTATGTGAAATAGATAGGAAAAATAATTCTTATTACCCGTTCACCTATTACTCGTTTTTCCGTATGAATGAAGCTTCTTCTCGCGGTAAAAGGTAGCCTATGTTCATCAGGAGTAAAAGAGTTTTTCAAATCGATCCAGTGGTTTCGGAGCCTATTCAATACAAACAAACAATCAAATCTTTCCCCTTATAATATTAGTATAGATAATGCTAGGACTAGGGTATATCCGAGACGTTGGGGCGCGCGTAGTCCTCGTAGCGCTCTCGTAGTGCTCCCGTAGCGTACCCGTAGCGCAGCTGTAGCGTCCGCGCGCCCGCAGGGTCGTACGTGCCGCTGTCGGAGGGCGGTGACGTGTACGGTCGAGGCGGCGGGGGCGGCGCAGGTGGCGCGGCGCCGGCGCTGGCGGGCGCGCTCTCGTCCACCGCGCTCTCCAAGTCGTCCTCCGCCGACTATTCCACCTACCAGCAGTACCCGCCCGCCTACCAGCAGGACCAGGTAATAACGGACACGCACACGCACGGACACACACACGCACACATACACCGGGCTGAAAATATAATGTACGACCGTGTTTAGTGATTTATACGTTGTTATGTTATGGTAAATTCATGAAGACGTGGTAAGAAAAGAAAGTCATTTTATTCAATGTGGTAAAATATTATAACCAATTAGCTGTCAAAGTCGGGTGGTATAAAGTTTGTCATATCAGCTTGTCAGCAATAATGCTACAAACGGAGTATTACAATATGAGATGTTTTTTTTTAATTATGAAATAATAATTTTGATGTGAAACTATATTAAAAAGTAAATGTAACAGGTTGTGCCAATTTTGACTTGATTACAACTTTTTTCATCACGTCAGCTTTCTTTATCTCCAAAAGTCATTATTTTTTGTTTTCTCTAATCAGTTAGATAGATGCCACTAAAATTTTTACGATACAAAAATTACATCACAAAGACAAGTTGTACATCTATTTTCATCTCTGTTTTTACATACATACATACAGTAACATGATAATATCATGATATATATTATACTTCATTTGAAGTATAAATGATACAAATTCGGTGAAATAAATGTGTATTTTTGTATTTGTAATAACCTAAATTTCTTTTAAAAAAATATAAATTTTATGATTGTGAAATATAATTTTGTAATCGATCCTTAATATTTCTTAAAACGAAGCAATCCACAATAAGTTTCTTTTATAAGTGATAAGAAGTAAACTATTATAAAGATAATTATGTACCTACTAATATCCATTATCTTTCTAATTTTAAAAAGGTAGGTTTAACCAGTTTTATAATAAATGTATATGTTATACTTAGATGATAATCATACCAAATGAATGCTAATTTATTTTAGAAGTAAAAAATATTAATACAAGTAACATTTTATCTCACCGAGTTCTACACAGAATAAGTTACATAAAATGATTGAAATACAAATTTAATTTTTAGAATTTTTAATTGTTTTAAGGTGTTTTACAAGTTAAATAAGTTTTGACTGCGAGCATTACAACGC
This sequence comes from Lasaia peninsularis, assembly GCA_018236625.1. Lineage (NCBI taxonomy): Eukaryota > Metazoa > Arthropoda > Insecta > Lepidoptera > Riodinidae > Lasaia > Lasaia peninsularis. The sequence continues at coordinate 7,249 of DVZL01000210.1, forward strand.
ATTTAAAACTTCGAAAATTAATTGGTTACCACATACTTAGGTTATATTAAATATACATTATTCAGTATTTCTCAAATGTTATATTGTATTATGATTTATGACTCATTTTATCTGATAACTTTTAAATAAATATCATCTATAATACGAAAATACCTTAGTATGTGAGTAATTTGTAAAAATGATTGTTTTTGTAGTCGATTTAAAAAAAAATAATCTTGATGACTATAACAACATTCTATTTTAGTTGCCTCTTAGGCATAAACCAAATATGTAAAAATAGTGTTTATGAGTTTGGTTTGTGCTGAAGTTAATTAGAATTGAAAACTTTTGGGAATGGTGTTTTTGCTTAAGGGTTCAAAAGGTGGATGTTTTTTTTTTTTATTTTTGCTCATCTGCTATCTACTAATATTTTATCATGCTTTTCTCCCCTATAGCTATTGCATGTCTAATCGTATTATATAAGGTCGTGTGAATTATTAATCTTAAAATGTTAAGTGTTAAAAAAAAATAAGGATACTGACGATTTCATATGCTGCTTATCATTGCTATTTTGTATTCGATTTAAATGTAACTCTACAAGTAACATACTAGTACTTGTGTAAAGAAATTGCAAATAATTATTTGTTGTACTAAATTTATTTCTTCATAAAATTTATATGAAATACATTTCCTATTTTAAAAGTCTATGAGACAAATAATAGTCACCAAGTTTATTTAAAACTTAATATTTAGTAATTCATAATTTTTAATTTTTTAAAATAGTTTGACGTAATGTCAATATTTTTAAACACTATTATCTTAGGTATTATAATGTGATGTAAGGATAAATCAACTAAACAATTGTCCATTTCTTTAATATAAAAGATTATAAATATCAAACAAGCAACCTCATGCAATCTCAAACAAATTGCTATGAATATTTTTCGTCATATTATCTGAAACATCAAATCATTTGCAAATAAATATTTACATCTATTATATAATACGATTAGACAGCATTTTGAAACTCTATTCTACGTACAACTAACATAATAGATATCATAACAGATTAGCTTGTACATGAATAGTCTTGTGGATCAAATGTATTCCTACATTAAATGATATAAAAAAGCTTGAGATTGGTAATTTTGAAAGAATGGTAACATTAACTACCTTTATTAATATGCCAAATTTAATGGACAGTATGTGTGCAGTGTGCATGATTTACTTGAGAACTGAAATTTAAACAATTTAGTGAATTCCCTCAAATTACTCGAAAACTTTTCCTAATGAGATCAAGACTCAAATTTATTAGTCATAAATTAAAATTCAATTGTATTTATAGTTACAAATAAAAAATATAGTGATTTATAAAATAAATAAACATACCCAGGCGCAGTTTCATTTTCATACTATACATGTTACTTTGTTAATTTTAATGCAAATTTGCCAATAATTTTTGACTGGTATTGATATATATTGTTATAAAATGTATGGTTTTTTAAAAATATATGATATATATAGTGACTTGCTTTGAAGCAACTTCAAATTTATAACTGACGATTCAGATTAAAAAACTTAGAGTTTATTGACATATTGAAATTCGTTTTTTCAATTAAATAATGTTTTAACGCGTTTTTTAGACTACTTTTCGATAAAAATAGATGCAAAATCTAGTTATATGTTTTGGCTTGTACAAGGTTTTTGTCTGAATGTTACCAATCTGATTTAAAATTATAAAGTTTTAAACATTATGATTTACTAGGCCTCAAACTGTGTTCATTTTAAATAGCAATGTAAATGCTGTATAGTGGAGTAAATTATATATAAAACATTTTTATATGTTTGCTCATGTTTTAGTTTAAATTTTCTATTATTTGATGATTTTTGAGTTTGTAGTCAAGAAATTATATTTTTGGACCCTTTTTGTTGCATCCTTGTAGAACTCTTGAAGTACAGCCAAGTTGATAATTATATTTGCATTAACCCCTGGGGCTTTGATTCTACACCCATGTGTTTCCAATTCGATTTCTGTCCTATAAATACATGTTATGTACAGTAGTTAATGCTTGAATGGGTATCTTCACTAACATAATGTCAATCAGCATCAAACATATCTAACTAAGAACATTTTTTTCTATAATACTAAACTATTTTGACCATTCATTAAGTCTTCTTTTATTACTAATGCAAAAAAAATGCGCTTCATTTAATACTAACAACAGTGACCATTATCCACATGGACAACATATCCGATCTTTCCCGTATCCTGTATCTTTAAAATTGAGCGAAAATACGAAAAAAAAATTCAATTTGGTTGTACTTGATCCCAGTTTGTTTGCGATTCGTGAATGTTTGTGCGGTGGTGACTTATTGGTGAACGAGCGAAATTCAGCGAAATATTCCCTTGAATGCAAACAAACCCTATGGCTGACGAACAGCATGACATATAGTCCGTATTAGTTTGCCTACCCTGCATCCGTGTGCTGTTTTCCAATACAGAAGCTTTTTTGTATCGCAAGTAGAGGAGACATCGACGCCCACTATTGCATGTTTCTAGTGGCAGTTGTATTGTGCGATGTCTTTTTGATTTTACGAGCTATGCTGCGGTTCGTAACGCGGTGCTCTGATTCGAGCCGCTCTCTGCGGGCACTAGTTCAGAGTCGCACCGCTATCCATAGTGAAAAATCAAGAAGATTAATGTAATCGAGTTTCGCTGAAGGTCTCTCATCACCACGCTATACTCCCTCCGAGTCCCCGCTCCCTAAGTTCATTGTCCACGGGATAGTTCACACGCTTTCGCCGGTCCATTTCTTCACACCGCGCTACTTACATATGTCTGCTAAACATCGTCGGAGCTCTGTGCGAGACTTTATGTCTAATTCTTCTTTTCCAGTTGGTCGATCAGGGTCCACAAGAATGGCTCCTCCAGAAAGACAATTAGAAATAAGGGTGGGTTCGGATGAGGGTATGTCGCGAAACTGGGGATTTCTCACTATGGACGGTTCGGTCTAGCGACGATTACGCGGGCTCACCTTAAAGGCATCGCACCGCACTCTAGATATAAGCTTTACTCCCTAGTTCCATTTAATATTCGTATTGCAATTTTTTGTAGACGTGCGAGATGAATTAATCGCTTTGTTTCATCTCAAACACTTGTAAATTGGCATTTAAAGTACAAATTAGTAAAATTTGGATTTTCTCATATTGTTACAGGTTCATTAATAGATAATTTTAACAATAAAGATAATATTAAGAGCTGTACTTTAAGTGTTCAGAGATGAAATTCGACTTTTCTGTTAAATGTAACGAGAGATGTGTCGATATACATCATGGGGTCCCCGAATGCGGCCGCACCACCGTAATGTTGGACGCGGAACACTTGACGCGCTGTAATCGGTACTGTTGTATCTTGGCCACATTTTGAACCTCCATGACGGCACACTACGTCCGAAGTCGAAGCCTCGACCCAGTTTTGCGTTAAAGAATTTCTATTTTTATACTTGACACATCAGTTAGTACGCGCCCATGGTTTAGGAGTATGGTATGCTGTTTTGCAGGCTTCGGCTTGACGTCAGCCGCACCATAACATGGTTTATCGTTACATCGATCGCAGAACTTTTTAATCTACATTTTGTAATTAAGTTATTTGACGTTAAATCTTGACAGAGCGATCTATTTGGCGAAAAATCGTTTAGTACATTTAGATTGTTAACGCGTGTGGCCTACATTCAAACATTGTCATTATTTTAAATTCTTTATACAATAAGGCCATAATGCGTTTAAGTATAGGGAAGTTCAATGCGGTGTGGTATCAACCGCTCACTTAGACGAAGTTAATTAACTTGACTCGTATACTTCGTCTAGTAGTAATAATAATGGGAGTCCTATTTATACATAAGTTTCACGACCACATCCTAATATGCCGACTAAAATAAGGAATATTTCTATAGTTAACTTTATAAATTACTTGTTTAGAATTTTTTTACATGCAAGGTGTAAGAAGACCACTTTCAGTTCTGGATCACGAGAAACTATTCGAATATTCGTTTATAATCTTAAACACAATATTGATTATCATTGCGTATTTTTCGAAACGATTTTCATATATTCAGAACGAATAAAAGTAAAAAAATGAAGACAATTTTTCGGTAGTTTTCACCCGTTTTCATAAATTAATTAAAAACTGTTCGAGCATTAGCGCGGGGGTGTCCGACATCTTATATACTACGGCGACACGCCACGGTCGAAGCACCTTGTGTGTAGGGGAGGGTGAGGGTGTACTAGACGGGGTATACCGGTCGGTGTCGGGCGGGCGGCTGACGCGTGTGGTGGTGGCAGGGCTCGTCGTACGGCGGCGGCTCGCGCTACGGCGGCGAGTACCAGCAGCAGCCAGGTGTGCACCACCCGCACCACGCGCCCAAACACTTCACCGCCAACGAGTTTAACAAGGAGTGGCCCGCCGCCTAGGGCTCGCTCGCGCACGTCACGCCCGCACATGTCACGCCCGCGCGCGTCACGTCCGCACATGTCACGTCCGCGCAAGTTACGCCCGCGCACGTCACACTCGCGCACGTTACGCCCGCGTCACACGATCACGTTGATTAGCGAAAACTACGCTCGCGACGCTCGCTTCGATAGTTAGCTTCCTTGCGGTCGGCTGTGACTCGGTTCACTCACGGCGCGGTTTGTACGCGCGACCGACGGAGTACACGCGTATGTCTGCATGCAGATTCGACTCTTGAAACTACAAAGCGGACACCCGACCGACGGGAACGAAGACTTACATTTTGATATTTTAAAAGCAAATAACGTGTTCAGAATTAAAACGATTCTGAATTCAAAATATACGCCAGGTATAGTTTCTATACTTTAATTGTCTTACAAAATCTTACTTTTTAACAATGTTTTGGAAAGTCCGCTCTTGCAAATATTCCGTATGCGGCGCGCCGTACTCGAGACGAATCCGCTGCCCCGTTTCATATTTCACATGCGTGGTCGCGAGATCGCTAACGAACAAACATAATTTAAAAATATACACAACTAATTTATATCAAATAAATAAACTTGACGTGATTTGTTTTATGCGAATTATTAGCATCCATTTTTGACATGGTACAACTATTCTACGATTGTAAATGATGTATCCGACGTGCAGTACGACGTAGTAGTTATTGCGTATGTTTTTATATTCTGTTAGTTTGTTCGATCCTACCGGTGGTGATAAACGTGTGCTCACTTCGGCCATCTTGGATGGATAACATAAATGACACTAAACGACGTGACGCTACAAATCTTTTTGATAATTGTTCGACTTTATATATACTATCGACTGGTCAATAAATATTTGACGTACCTCAAAAATTATATTCAAAAATATATCATTGCGAGTTAGTTATGTAAAAATTAATTATGTCGGTTAGGACAAAATTATGAAATTGCTGGGAATTTTTAACAATGCAATGTTTATAAATATATCGATATAAAATGTAAAAATATGCAATTTTAAGACTTAATTTTAAAGTATCGCCATGGACTGCATTAACACAAACCCACACGCGTATTATAATTTTAGTTATACAAATTACTTATACTTAAACTAATTAACATTCAAGATTAGATGTAAATGTTCACGTAATGTAAATCTATCTCGATTCGATCCTAAGTATCGCGGTCCTCTCATTCGAACCAAAACACTGACTTTCAGTGGCAGTACATCTCTGTACACAAGGTTTTCTATTATCTTAATATTATTTTTTGGATGTGGGTCTTTTCGCTCACCCCGATCGCGTAGCGTTCGGACGGGCTTTATTAAACATTTTATTTCACTTCGTCCTTTTATAAAGATTTTATTTCGGAGTTTATAAAATGATTTCTTTTAATAACGTCATACAAGAGTATATTGGTGGGATCTCAGTATTCCCGTGACGCGCCGCGCGCCCGCGCCGCCAGCATTTGACAGACACTGATAAACAAAGCCAATTTAGGAAAAAAGACCTAAACGACTTAACTTAAGCTAATAACTTGTATAAATATTTGGTATATATATCGATATGTATGTTTAATATTAGAATTTTGGTTATTTACCACACACTAGACTTAGGAAAAACTGTAGGAATATAATGAAATAATAATTATGTTAATATTATCAAAAACAGTATGACTGAACGTGAATTTTAAATATATTTAATTTTCCCGTTTATTTTAAATAAGGGAACAATTCTGTATAAATAAATATTCGTATTTATGTCTAATGTGAATTTTAGTTTTACGGTCAAGTTTAAGTTGGTAAATAAATTTTATATTTTAATGAATTAAATGAGTCTGCCAAATTGTTAACCCGAGCAAACGTATATGTTAAGTGACGACGCTCAAGCATCTAGGATAGTACAGCTCCGCACCGTTCGCGCGGACCCTTGTACATATATATACTTACTTGTGTGTAAAAAGCATAATTTTAATCGATTCTCGTCACATAGTTTTAAAGTTTAATTTATGTGATTGCCAAATATCGAAAGCTGTAGAGAGGACGCCCGCTCCTCGCGGTTATTATTTAACATAACACTTTTAGATTAAATTTAATGTTAGTCCTTTACTGTACTATATCGCTCAATCATTTGACCGATCGACTGATTAAAATTTTAGTGATAAGCTAAGTAATTAATGTCGGAGCGGACAGTGCGAGCGTCCAAGCATTATTTGTTGTAATTATCTTAGAGTTTACGAGTACTGATAGTCTGCCCGGCGGTATATGAACGGGACCTGTTCCTTTAATTTTAAATATGTAATAGATTCGCGGCCGATTATACGCGGCTCGCTCGATAAGATTTGTTATAAATGTTTTAATAGGCAAATTGTTGATTACATTGCATAATTTGATCGTATAGTATAGGGTTATTTAAGATCGCACCATAAGTAAAGTATAATTTATCTATGAGAAGTAACGTGAGTGGTAAGCAAATTAAGTGACGCGGTCCGGCGAAAGGTGCGGAGTCCCAAATTTAATGCTAAAACATAGTGAAAACGCCTTTACATTGTGATGTTCATAGTTAAAGCGCATATTGGTACATTTCTTATAGCTCTATATTGACACACGACTGAATCAAACATTATGTAGGAAGTTTAATTCGTACCTTAAACAATATATTGAAATATAATTATAATGACTAAAGAAATTTGTGCCTAACTGCCTACTTAGGTTACGTATAATTGTGCCCGTTTTTTAAAGTAATGCTTCTTTTAATTATACCTGATCGTTCCTATTTTAGGTTTAATGTTTTCTATTCATTCCTCGTTCGCTCGTGTTCGTACGGACCTCTCGTTCCGTCTGCTCGCTTTTACTTTGCATTTGTTTTTCGTTCATCTTAACTCCTCACTCTTCTCTAATTATGCATTTGTTCGCTAACTGTCGGCGCGATCAGTACGCAGCGTATAATTTCATCGTTTTGGTTACGATATACTTAATATAGGTTAATTGATCAACCACCGATGAATTTTTGATAGCGATTCATGTCTGTTTAATATTAGGAAATGATGCCTTACAAAAAGTTAAGTGATTATATAGATGATTTATATTATGTTATTTTCAGTGATATTAAATTAGCACTAAGGTGGTAGTAGATATGGGATGGAGTCCCGCACACAAACCTTCGGAACAATTAAGAACTTAGTTTATAATAATTAATCAGCGGCAATTTTCTACATAACATAAAGAGTTTAATAATTTATTTAATAAAGTATAATATGTATTAGAAATTTTAGATTTACTCAACATTAAACTTAGTGCAAATTATTGAAAATCAATTGAGACTATTTATAATATGGGTTTTTAATTATTATTATATAGGTGAAGAACATAAAATATTGGATGAATTTATTAATTAAAAATAGTTAGCAAAATACAAATACGGTAAGACTTGTTAGAGGCTCGTCTGTCAAATGTGCGAAGCGGCCCGACGCGCGGCGCCCGCGCAGCGCCCGCGCAGCTGGCATTTTAATGTTACGCAGTAATGTCGACATAAGATATACACTGTATCTTAATATTAGTAATGTTTATGGAATAATATTTTAATCATGGCTTAACTGTAGTACTGTTTTGTAGTTAACCTTTCGACTCTTGTTTGTATTACTTTATATAGTGTACGCGGTTTTTATATGTGTATGTTTATTCAGTAGTTACATGTTTGTGTAAAAGTGTATTTTTGGTATATGATATTTCGACCGCGCGCCGATATGTCGAGGCGCGTGGACGCTTAAATCAATAAATTTATGATCGTAATTGACTAATTATATTATACAAGACCCCTAGTGTTAACTTTAGATTAGCAGGACTCTTTTTAAGTTTATTTTTACACGTCTAAACTAATTGCATTTAGTCGATGCATCGGCAACCAACTGTCGATTGTTTTTACTACTATAAATATAGTCGGTTCTAAACTTATTTTAAAAGTATGCAGGTATTATTATAATATAATAAATCCTCGTATTTATACTAGAATATTATATAAAACTAATGTAATTATTATTGAACACTTTATATCGTAAAATAAATTGCACGGGCTTTACAAGTTAATTATAACATTAATTATTATAAAACCTAGGGCAAGTTGTTATTTATTTCTGTTTTAAATAAAATTTTGATGTTGATTATTTTTAAACTATATTATTTTCATTATAGTGAAGTACATAATTCTCGATCGATTAGATTACAAAATTGTTAGGTGAACTGTCGACTGATGTACAATATTTAAAGTAATTACTTACGGCAATATATAAGTTATATTTCGTCGTTCCACTACGGAGCGGTTGTATTTATACTGTATTAATTTCGTATAAAATGTAATTATATGGAAGCGGCGTACGCGTCCTTGACTCACGACGTTTGTATATCGTGCGTCGGTAAGACTATTATGTAGGTGTAATCAGTAATCAGTACGATAGTGTAATGTGAGCGCGCGCGGGGGGGTGTGTGCGGCGCGTGCGGCGGCGCGGCGGCGCTCGTCACGCGACGCTCGCCCGCACGCTCCCACGCACGTTCCCTCGCACGCGCACTTCATATAAAAAGGAAAATTATGATAGACTTACACATGCGTCCTTGTTTCTTTTTAACTTTACCTTAATGATAATTAGTTAATTACGGTTTTAATTAATAATAATTTTAACTAAAGCACTAAAATTAAGACGAGAAGCTTGTACGCGTTGGAAGTATTCGATGTAATTCAAAGTGCTATCACAGAATATAACACTTAAGTTTTCGAAGTAGAAATTATACATTAATCATATTAGGTATTTTTGGGTATATATTAGAGTTAGTTTTAACTGGTAATATAAGTATGTAGTAATGTAATGAAAAATAAACAGTTTGTCGTAGTTTCCTATTATTAAGCTTCTTCTATCTTAATGGTTTAAGTAATACTACTGGTTGGTTAATAAAATATTAATATTACCACTGCAAATATTTGAGATATCTTATGATGAAATATATATCTACTTTAAGGACATTATAAAACGTAGATAATTAAAAGAAATCAAAAAATTCAAAATATGACTGGCATTTTTACTGATCCCTCCTCTTAGAATAGCATCCCTTAGGTTAAAAAGATTATCATAATTTTTGTTTTTATATTTTAATAGATACAGAGATGGTATGTTTTTGGTGCGCACTGTCTCCCAATAGTCTTGCACAGAATTAATGAAACGAACGATAAATTGAACCGTTTCCATTAATTATATTACTGACCCTACAATCTACACAACCATTATAATACACATACTTTTAATTTAACACTAATGGTAAAGTATTTATTCATTTCATATCTTTTTAATATTGTAGCGATTGAAGAATGTTGAGCCTTTAATCTCTAATATCTAGGTTTTCTTGGTATTTGCACACAAAGAAATTGTAGAAAGAAGTAGCAACGTTTTGAAAAAAGGATTAAGCAATAGACGATCAACTTCTTGGCATATACACCCATCTATATAAATCGCTACATTATTAACATTATTAGCCTTCACTCTTTATTATTTTATCTATTTATAGTAACCATATCTAATCTAAAAACTAGACAATGAAAATTGAATCTGAATGCTTAGTTTTTTTCATTTAACTATGATATTGTCACAGATGTATACATTAATAGTGACCATGTTTTCCATTACGCTAGATTCCGTTTTCATTGAATTAAAATTCTTATAAAGGTGATTGGCATTACTAGATTTTGATGAGAAAAAAAAAATCATATTATAATCCTTAAAAAAATGATATTAGTCTTATTATGTTAGAGTAGAGCCACCTAGTAGTTTTGTGCAGATTCGATGAGCGCAAATACAATTGATTTATTCTGACAGAAGGTGAAAATGTACCCGGCAATAGTGGAAGTCCTAAGTTTGGAAACGTACTTCCCTTGAATGAAGCTATTGGAACTCTGCCTCAGGTTAATAACCAAACGTGTATTGATAATACAGTTTCTTGATACTAGGATACAGGTTCTTTCAGGGAGTAGTTGGCCTTAGTATTTTCCTCCATAACGTTTTTATTACCGAGAAAATTTTCCTTCATTTTTAGAATTTTATATTGATAAACATGTGATCATAATGGGCAAGTTGACAAAAGCTGTCGAAATTGATATAACATGAGTATTGAAGCTAAAGGCAAATTCGGTTAGATGCGGTTGCCTTTAGTAGCAACAACTCTGCACGTGTCAAGGATGCCTATGTTTAGTCAAAGGCTCTACGAGTGACGTACGTCGACCACTATTGGTTGTACCGACCGCGACACTAAACCAATAAGGAATATGCACATTTTATTTTTTTAAACAATACTATAACTGAAAAAATATAACACTTGCAAAAAAGTGATAAGCTAAAAAAATATTCAAACTACCTGAGAAGTTAGAACAATTATTTGTCAACGAAGTAAAATTAAGTGAAGTGTTATTATAATTGACTTAATTAATTTCACTACATATATATAATATTATAAATATTGTATTGTCCCTATGTGCGAAAATTTTCATATTATGCTTAAAGGGGCAAAAATAAGGATATCAATTGACAGGGCGTTGACATTGGACCGAGACGTCACGTCATGGCCGTTGAGTTTTCGAAATTTGCGAGGGAATTTCAAAAATACTAAAGAATTAAATTTTAGTAATAAAAACTTGAATATTTGCAAAAATGTTTATGTGGGGGGTATATTTCTTCAGCAATGAAGCTTACACGTTATATTTTGGGCCATATCTAAATCATATGCATATTCCCTATTGAGTTTACAATAACATGGAGATCACACCCTTAACAAGGACCTGTTCCGTACATATATATAGTATTGCTACTTAATTCTAATCTGGGACAACCTCTCTGCCAGTTTTTTGAAGTTGACAAATGTCAAAAAAACAAACCATCTTGGTGAGAGTGAGATAACTGGCCCTATGATATTGAAATAGATCTTACATTTTATTATGTACCTACACGTGGTTAGAAGTGAAATCTCCGTATCTTTAGCTTCATGAATACGAGTGTTTATTTATATATGTATATTCTATGTTTACGTTTAAACTACTGAACTGATTTTAATGACAACATATTTAGAGGACATATGCCGAATTTTTTAGTTAGTTTTGTCAATATTTATGGTATTTTTCAAGTGCCCGAGACATTTCACTGTCATTTGTCAATTTTCATTGTCACCAATATGCGACTAAACGTGAACAGGTCCCAATGATGTACTGCGGTGGAATGGTGTCTCCTCAGCCGTCGTTCTGTAATATGTCGGATATATCTGCTTCCGTCTCAGGTTATACATAAATCTTCATAAGATTCACAGATATCGTTATCATCACCATACATATTTAGACCTATTGCATATTTGTTTTTTTTTGCGTTGTAAGTTGCGAACTTGTCTACGTTTCTAGCGATGCAAAATCACGTTAAATAATGTATTTAGATAAATAACTTGGGGGTTGAGTATGATGTAGGATGTATAATATTCAGTTAGATTTTATTAAGGTACCATAGTAATTTTCTATTTATTTAGCTCGGTGTAGTTTTTATTAGTAAAATATCATTAATTATTAAAGCCATAAAATTTTATCAACCCTAGTAAAGCTCATGTCAGGGAACCAGATTACGTAACAGAAAGGCCTTCGTACCTATCTTACCCATCATATCTTAGTGTCTACTTTAATATTTTAATGCCAAGGTTAGGTTAGAATGTAACAAGGTTAGTTAAGAAAGTCAGATCTTTTAATTTTTTTGTACTTTAATTTTACTGAAATAGGGCTTGCACATCAGTGAAAATAACATTTTTTTCTAGGCCACCACGGTTCTTAAATTGGGAATAGACTCGTTATAAGGCCTATTTAACCTGCTTTCTTGTTTACGGATAGTTTAACACCCTGTATACAGTTTAATAAATAAAAAAATCTTGCTAAGCGATTCTATCTTGGACTTATGCCAATATAATAGACAATGAAAGAAGTTTTTTTTAACAGATTAAGATCCAGAGCAATATGGCACAAATTATTTTCTAAAGCACATAAAATCTCTGATGCGCTTTTCCATACCTGCATGCTTGTAAAGCTCGCTCGGTGTCAGCTGCGTAATCGAACCATGGACCTTGTGCGTCAAAGTCACCGAGCAAACTTCACAAGCATGCAGATATTGAAACGTACACGAAAGGTTACTTAGAAAATTCGGTTCTATGCTTTATAAAATAAGTTGTGTTCTATTGCTGTGGGATCTAGGACTACTAGGTTACATGAATAATGACATACTTTAGCTGCTTTGACTGTTACAGTAGACGCCTAATATAGTTTCTATATCAGATGATATCGGCGTAGGCTACCATCTAGGAGAATTTGACAGTGACAGTTTTTACGCAAAGCAATTGCCATCTAACCACAATAAACCTAGATTAAGTCGAAAATGAATCCGGGTTTCTTCACGATGTTTTCCTTTACCGTAAGAGCATTCAGAAAATGTCCATAAGTTAGAAAAACTCATTAGTACATAGCGGGGTTCGAACTTGGACTACCCGCATGGAAGTCCGAAGCGCGTACCGCTAGGCCACCGAGGCTCTTAGACGCCTAATCAGTGAAAAACATTTGACCGAATTCGATGGAATATGCTGTAGAATGTAGGTACAGTCGCTACTATTGAATTAGTGAACAACTAAATAGATTTCTTTTATTGCGGTAACAAACTGTCAAGAATTATAAAACATATACCTACTACCTTGAAATCAATTGAAAATAGTTTAGCAATGGAAGTGCGTTGGTTAATAATTTCATCATTCACTGTGTTTACAGTCACTCACTATGAGGTAGTTAAAGTAGGTAAATTCGCCTTTAGTCCTTACTCGTTAGGGGTGGACGTATTTAGCGCAAGTCCACACGTGCGAAACTGCTATTTCTTTTTTATTCGTAACATGCGAATGAACAAGACAGACTTTTATTAGAAGTACGCATTTTTCGTCGCCTAACATAAAATTGCGAGGATCGCATGTGTGAACAATCGATTATTTGTGGTGTCGCATTAGTATGCAAAAGTTTAATATACTTTCAGTTTTAAATATCTAACTCAATTATTAGTATCACTAATAGTATGAGTGGTTGGTATGTAGAATTCAGTCAGGTTTTTGTATTTTATACTAATGCTACTGGCGAATGAGGGGAGGAGGTGCGTGGTGCGGTGAGTGAAACTTCATCAAAACAAGTACGCTTTTAACTGTTGCTGTTTCTGTTGTCCTGTAGCTCAATAATGATGCGGGTTTGTATGTAGGTGATGATTATGAATACGCCGGAGGCTCAGGAGATGGACACCAGAAGTCGTCGAAGCGCACCTATCACGCCTCGTCTGGAGCCGCGGCTGCGCCCTCATACCACCCTTATCGGCGTTAACGACTGACACGTCTTCAACCTGATACACGCTCTATATCGATATGCCTATTATTAATCTGTTGCAATCCTATCGCTATATTAATATATTAAGATGATTGTCGATTCATCCTGTTTAAAGATACTTTTTAACCATCCTGTCTTCCGGAAAGCCTAAATACGGTAAAGTTAGGAAGTACAAGTTTCGATTGAATAATCGATAAATAGCATTGGAACATTTTAACAAATGCGAGAACTTAGCAATATCGCATAATTGGTTAACAGTGATGTTGCATGCTCTTTTATTTAAATATAAGTTTTTGGCGTTTCGTGAGTGTCAAATTATTGTTAGTGTATTTTGGATGTCGACAAGCGATTGCGATATATTAATGTGATTGAAAAATATTCATATTGTATTTTAAGCAAGGATCACTGTACAAAGGCAATCTCGTACAACTATTCGGAATTGATATACTTATTTGGCATATCGATTTTTATTATAATTGTAAAGTATAATAATACTAAACGCAATCATCGGTTTGTACATTTTTTCTGCGGACACGAGTCTATAAGAAACGTTAAGGATTTATGTATTGTGATTCATATATAAGTACGACGTTCAATAACCAAACTATATTTTACTTGAATCTAGAATGCTAGATATTTTTACACATTAGAATTATGATTGTTTTTGTACTTATATCTTAGATAAAATCGTAAAGCGATTTCTTATAAACTTATCTCCGATGATTATTTTGGTGGACTATTTCTTTTAGATATTGTATTTGGTCATTTGGACGATCAGTTTCAGTGTTTGGAACCTAAATTAATTTGTGTTTTATTTGTTGCAAGAGTTGCACTCATTACTATGGTAGTACTTTTTTGGCATATAGAATATATAGGCCTCCATACTATTTACATTCATAAGTTAACTTAAATTGACAAGTAAATTAATTTTTTACTTTTTTTTAACTTTCCATTATATAACATGTATTTTCCATTTTAAAATAGTGTGTAAGTTATTCAAGTCGGTAAAAATCTACAATACCGTAGCATGAATTTGATGGTGGGAGGGGAAAGGTTGACACATCCCTCAAGCACGAAGCACCCCGCGAAAACTTATAGTTTAAAAAAAAACTTATACAAATGTTCTAAATTATGCGTAAACATTGATTTACATATGACAGAATAATGTCGCCATTTTGAACGCAAATAATTAATCGATTTAATTTAATCCAGTACATCAATTTGAAACTCTCGAGTGCTAATAATTATAGTTATTTTAACCTATCCTAATCCTAATAAGTGTTTTAAAAATTAGCAAAAATAACGAAAAAGTAAGCTTCTAAATTGGTGACTTGGGAATTAAGAATATTATAATTATACCTACATACATTCATATTTTAAACTAGCTCTGCCCGCGACTTAGCCGTTACAGACAGACAAAAGTTCTAAAAAATACTGTTTGGTATATGCACCTTGTAAACATACATATGCATTTACTAAAAAGCGGTTGTTTTAGTATTACATACAGACACTCAAATTTTATTTATTTGTATAGATAGAACCACATGCAAAATTGATAATGATTTTTGAAATAGCCAACTGATCTCGCTTTTTACAGCATCATTAAGGGTCGATCAAAGTAAAATTACAGAGTAAATCAAGTTTATTTTTATAGGTATAGCAATTCAAGTCCTAAGACTATTTAAACAACCAATAATAAAATGGCGTAAAGTTACCTATAAAAATAATATAAAAGTATCGGCTGAAAATGATAAAACGAGTTTGAATTTTTCATTGAGTTTTTATCAATGAAACCCGCGCTCCGGATAACAAATCATAGACGGGGTTAGCTTAGGATGTGTACTATTCTCCTTCACTGACTACACAAGATTACGGCTACGGTATATAAGATTCAACCGTTCAAGTCAACTGCTTAGTTTCACGTTGAAACTAACTGTTAGCTAGGTATACATTCATATTATTATACTCCTAGTTCTAGATATTAGATTTACCTGATATACATATTGTATTTTGATTTATATTGGAATGCATTTATAGATTTTCTTGTACATATAAACTAAGAATGTGGGATAGGTCTCGGTTCTATTTCTTTGAAAAAAAAACACCTTTAGAATTTAATCTGCCCTTTTGTTTAATCTGTTCCATTTGACACTTATGTATTTTTTTTTATTGAAATAAAAATACGGATAATTTTAAGTTTTATTTAAATTCACGTACTTATACATAAGACTCGAGCACATATTGTAAGACCTTAAATTAGACCTTCGCTCAATTATTCGCTATAGTGTCTCCGAATTTAATATAGAACAATTTTTATGTTTTTTTAATTAAGATATATTTTTGAGGCATTTTGAATTTTATTAATACCGTCTGGTAAGTACAATCAAAACAAAACAAATGTAACTAATAGCTATAGCGATGTAATATAAATAGGTTATGAATGTATATTTTAATATATTTTGAATAAACTTACATAAAGCCTAGTTTACAAAAAATAATTTTAAAATTATTCTATTTTGCATTAACATTAGATATTATAAATTAAGATGTCAATGTAAATCTGGACCATAGACAATTTAGTCATAACTTCTATGTTGTAATATTTAAAAACTACGCTTACTTAGACTATACATAGTTTTTTTTTTAAATATAGTTTCCGTGAAGAATAAAAACAAATCTTCTGTTGTATTAATAAATTATGTAAAGTTTAAATACGAATTATTATTTTTTTAAATTACGTTTTAGTTAGAAATGGACAAATGTCTAAAGCATATAATCTTATAGAACCATCTGTTACAAAACGATCATCTCGTTGTTTCCAATCTTATTTTTTACACTTACAATTTTATACAGCGAAAATTGGTCAATATAATCACAATTAATGGATCAGGTATAGGAAGGTTAGGTAAGGCACTGGGAGAAGAAAGCACAGGTTTTCAATTATTATGTAGTAATATTAATATTTTCAAAATTGACAAGGAATGATATTTAAGAATTTGTTGAATTTCTAAGCCGTCACCAAAAAACATAGTGAGTTCATAATCTCTGCAACGAACTGGCAGATTGTTATTATAACTTATATGAGTGACTTACTTTTGTTTGAGGGTAACGGTAATAAGGAATATGTATGTTTTTAATTTTTTAACAATATCTCAAGTAATTATACTTATAACTGAAAAAATATAACACTTGCAAAATAGTAATTAATAAGCTAAAGAATAAAATTATCCAAACTATCATAATTATCGGATTTAGCGCGCGTATTTGTGACGTAAGCTTCCACTCAGAAGTGAGAAAATAGTTTGCTAAGGAACTGAAATTATGTGAAGTGTTATTACACTTCGCTTAATTAATTTTACTACCTATATAAGTATATTATGAATATTCCCTATTACAAAGCGGTCTTGTAAATACAATGACTTTGGCGTCCTTTACACTTGATGGTTGAAATGTTAGAAACTTATCTTGTGGATCAATCTGGCAAGCTACTTACGTATGCGGCAGATTGTTGGCTATTTATCATAATAGGTACTATGACTGATTCGGTTATCTGGTGTCAAAGCTGATCAGACTACTGTGTGTTTTTGGTGCAAGGGTTATCTAAAGACTGAATTATTATGATAGGAATGACATAGGTATTACAAAATAAGCGTTGTGCTCGGTGGTTTTTTTAACATGTATACCTGTGTAGCAACTTATCGCATTATCAATTAACGCCCGAGTGAGTATAAATTGACATTCAGTAAAGCGGCGGTGAAGTCATCACCGGTACTGTTATAAACGTTATCGAGTTACAAGCGATCATCCCTGGTGGTGTGTGGTCGGTGGTGGGCCGCGGTGGGCGTGGGCGCGGGCGGGTGGTAGTCGGCGGGTCAGGCGGGCGCGGGGCGAGTGTCGCAGGCGGGGCGCGCGGCGCGGGCGGCGCAGTTGGCGCAGCAGCACGCGCGCGGCGGCGGCGGCGCCGGACCCTGCGCCACGCGGTAGCATAACTCGCGGTACCGCGCGCAACCTCGTGGCAATAATAAACCGCAATCTTAAAATTATAAATTAAAGTATTTTCGTTGTTTATATTTCCCGTCGCAATATGGTATAATTTTTAGACATGGAGATGAAGGTTGAAGAATGGCATAGGCCAATTTTTATCCTAAAATCTATACGGGTTTCCGCAGAAGAGCTAGATCGATATCCCGGGAAAAAAAATATACAAATTGATCTAACCCCAAAGTAAGCCAAATATAGGTTATAGATATTGATCTGTTATGGTTTAACTCGACCGAAGGGGAGGCAAGGGCAGCGAAGCGCAGCGACCCGTTCATTAGAGAAGCCGCGCGGATTCCCACGACTGCTCGAGAAGGAATACTTCAGAAGTCGCAGCGGAGTCACACCTCCGGTGGGATATTGCCAGCAACCGCTGATGACTGCTCGAGCATTCTCAGGACTTCTCGTGCAGTTTCCCGGTTCCGGTGTAGATGTGGATGCGCCGGAATTCCTGCGTCGCTGCGGGAATATGCGCGACTCGTTCGAATTTCTCATGCGATAATAAGTATTATATTAATGAAAATAAACCTCATGACACGGAAACTGTGCTCCGCTTCGCTGCCCTTCTTTCCTAATGGGAATTATCGACAATCTAGCGAATCCTACGCAATCGCAATCCAATATAAAAATCGATATCTGTCAAAACTAAGTAGCTATAACGGAATGTCTGTCGGTAGTTGAAAATAGGTAAGTATATATTGGTACCAGTGGGTGGTAGCGCGAGCCTCGTGTCTGCTGCAAAGCCACGCTGCGCAAGTCGATCCAGCAGGGCGCTCGCCGACCATCACCGCTCGCCTGCACCTACAAGCAAATAAATAAGCCTTGAGCTTTAAACTTGGCTCGACACCCCCTTGAAATTTGTAAAACTAGAAAGAAATACAAGTACTGAGCTGTAAAGTCTAGTGATTCTCCTTCATTGAAGACGTTTACGTTGCAGATACCTTTTGCTTAGGGAATACCTCTGCTAACAAATAATTATTTTTTTTGATGGTAAGAGAACCGCGGCCTATGGACACCATAGCTGTTGTAGGTACGTCACTGTCTTGTGGCCAGGATCTTAGGCCTGATGTGCAAGTCTACCCTACCAGATGGAAAATGGCAGTCGCTTTGAGTAGAAACTGGCGTCCTTGTCAATTGTCTAGATTAGGTAGCTAATCCCGATTTCATAGTGTGCGTTGCCCCAGCGGAAAAAGTTCGAATTTCATAATTTGAGTTATACCACAGAGCACAGAATCACCGCCTCGCACCCGCTACTAGAGGCGGCAGTAATAATAATAGCCGTACCCACGCAATTGCGTTTAGCGCATAATAAGCGCTCTGACAGACGCCATTTCTACTGACTATTGTGGTGTGAACATTGACAAAAAAGCGATAGAAATGCCTCATTGTGCTTTGATTTGGTGTAAAAATCAGA
>DVZL01000211.1:0-26521 GCA_018236625.1 Lasaia peninsularis
AAATGAGCTTAAGTTAGTTACTTATTGATACAAAGCGCTAACCATTAGGCCACCGAGGCACTCTGAAACTTCCTTTATCTGAGAAAATTTCATCTTCCTAGCTTTCACGGTTCATTTGATACAGTCTGGTGGATTATATACAGGGCTTCTTTTTTATTCTTTGGTAACGGAACCCTAAAAATAGTAGTCTGATCATGTACCTGGCTTTACAGATTTATTAGACCGGTCCAGCGGCTTACCAGAAAGCTCACGACTGCGGTGCTTTTCACACCTCCGTATTTGTGAGAGGGTTTAGCGTTCACGCCTTATATTTACGTACCCCTAAAGTTCGCACCTCGTAGTACATAGCACGTATTATATACCATTTCTTGCGCATATTTGTCAAGGAGCTTGGGTATCCATCTTTGTATTTATACAAGTGGTCAAAGGAAATGAATGATCACTGAGAAGATACTTGGGCTTGTCTTATTTCCTGTTTTTTAAATACGTTAATGTTACAACATGTAACAGCCAGAAAGATAAATAAGAGGAGCAATCAATCCCAAGCATTTTATCATCTACATATTCGGCAATATTGTAATAACCTATTTTATACAATTTATGAAATTTATTGAAATGTAGATCTTTTATATGAGTATAATAAAAAGTACATAATAAACACTATTAAACTTTACTGTGTGCTGTAGCGCTTATAATGGCGAATTCATACAGAAATCCTCCAAAGAAGAAGAAATCCCCGAAAGAGTGCATACATATGCACCCACGATTAGCCGATGATAGTCCCATGATGTGACAGATGCCAAGTCCGTTGCCAAATCACACATCTAATCAACAACGCTTTTCAAATAAACTGAAAAACTTTTACCAAGTTGCCCTACTTGGGAATCGAACTCGGGACCTCAGGCTTCAAAATCGGACACCAACAACTCGACCATAGAGGCATTTTCACACGTGCGATAAGATCTTTATGGGACTATCAATCAATGTGTTCTCGTGATGAGCCTGCGTGTCCTCAGTACTCCGTGACTGGTTTTCGTGAACGTTAACTCACATAACGATTGTTCGAGTGAAAGCGGCTCAGTATAAAAAACAGGCCAAGTGCGAGTAGGAACGTGTATGACGGGTTCCGTATATGTAAAAACGGCAAAAGTCACGTCTGTTGTACGAACGCCCCTTTTGAATATTAATTTTATTTTCTTTTAGTGTTATTACGGTTGTCTTTTACCACCAAGTCAGGCATGCGCTTGTTCATTGTTTCACGTAAAATCTATCACTATGGTAACATTCCATATAAGGTTTGAGGACTGGGAGCCTAATTAAAAAATAAAGAAACCAATACCATACCATTATCTGTAAAAAAACTACAAAAAATACGTGTGTTGTATTGGATTTGATTGCCCTTTGAATAATTTTGTTAATATTAATTCCATTCTGTAATTGGTATTAAATTCTGTTATTAGTATTTTTTTGATATAGCGGCAACATAAATACATATTCTGTCAAAATTCCAACTTCCTATCTTTCACGGTTCATAAGACAGTAACCGGTGACAGACAAACGGACAGCGGAGTCTTAGTAATAATGTCCCGTTTTATCCCTTTGTTTACGGAACCCTAAAAACCAATGGGCCGACGGTGACAGATTATACTTTTACACTGTTAAGATTCTTGCGTGGGTATAATTTATGTAGCTTTTGGTATAATTCTTGGGATGGTATATTTTAGCGGTAGCTTTGATTTTGATTTATTTGTCGTAATTTTAATCCTATTGTTAATTCAAACAATATCGAAACTAGCTTTTGCCTATGTTTGTCTCTGTTTAAAGCTTTTTCGTTCTACCACGAAAACTACTTCTTAATATTGTATATGACATTAACTTTTTTTTAATTGTTCAATAATTTAGCCATATACACAACAGAGTCTTACTTTTATTTTAAAATTTATTTGTTTTGTATAAGCTTATTTTCTATAATCTAAGGAGCATTAAGTTTCATTTATTTAATTAAATTTAATTGTACAAAAATACATTGAGAGCATAAAAGGCGGACTTATAGGTATTGGATGAATTATTATACTGATAACTTTTAGGCTGACTAAAATAAAAGTGTATGCGCCATAATTGCATAATTAAAAATAAACATGATTAAAAAAAAACAAAACAAAATAATTCATAGACATTATGTAACTAATATTTATTTATCACGTGACGCACATAAATAAATCTAATAATACAAATACATGACTACATAATATCAGATGTAAAATAATAAATAGATTTGATATTACTAAGTTATAATATTATATACTAAATGCATTTGTGAGTGTCCCGCCCTAAAGCTACTAAACACTAAAACTTTTTTTTCAACTTTATGTACCTAAGTGTTATTATTCCTCAAATTTAAGATTATGCTTAAAAAATACAATAAATCAATTATCACTATGAAAGAGTGTGATCTTCTGATATAGGTATCTCAATATATAATAATAGGTATCTCAATAAAAAAAATCTCCACACCGTTCAAATTGGAAAAAAATGTAATCATTGAAGTGTAATCGTGGCAATAATTGTACTGTTAAGAAGATGTGAAAGCTAATAAAGATTAGGTATTATTATTAAAAAAGTAATAATGATTATTATTATATATTATTATCATGTCTATCTAATATGACGAAAATATGATAAAAAATGGACGCAATTTTTCAAAATTATTGAATTTCGTGTATATA
The DNA here is from genome assembly GCA_018236625.1 of Lasaia peninsularis. NCBI lineage: Eukaryota > Metazoa > Arthropoda > Insecta > Lepidoptera > Riodinidae > Lasaia > Lasaia peninsularis. Next base: position 2,727 of record DVZL01000211.1, read on the forward strand.
CATTCTAAAATTAGCTAAATTGACGTTTTGTATAATTTTGCATAGTACATAAATTACTCAAGTGAAGCATTCATAAAGTAATTAGTGTATCGTGTATTTTCTCGATGCCGCCAAATCTTACTCGATAAGCTTAGGTAAGTAAGCCACCGCTTTACCTAAGACCTTGACAATTAAACTTGTCTAATGGCAGCCGTTTACTCCCATTCTGAATATTAAAAAAAACATGTCAATTTTTTATAAAAAAGACTAAAACTCGGTAGGTGAGTTTTTTTTTGCAAATCTATTAGGTACATACACCTGATGTGTTTTTATTATTGTTTAATAGTCCGGCGGATTGAAGTACGTGACATACAAAACGTGTTATTTCACTATCTTTTAATGTGTCAGCCTTAATACACTTATGAATTATTTCAGACTAAAAAACTTTTATACAGCTTTTATAAGGTCTACTGGCAGTAAATTAAAAAAAAACCAGATTCAATAAATAGTGTTAGTGACATAATGATATAAAAAAAGCAATTAATTTTGAAGACCTGCGAAATGAGATCTGTTTTGATACGTTCTGTACAAAGATTTAATGTTTTGTTTTGGATGTACGGCCCGTACATTATCTTTTTCTACCATAAATATAACGTCAGTGCTTTCTGATATCCCTGAAATAAATATATTTAAACAAATAACTAAAATTGGAGTGTCTGTATATCCGGGAATCGAACCCAGGGATTTGTACATTGACATCAGAAACTGATTACGCTCGACCAAAAGAATTGAAAAAAAACATAGCTGGGAATCGAACCCGGAATCTCGTGTGTTGAAGTCGGACACCGATTACACTCGACCACTAATGCTTGTTTAAGTACAAGTAGAACAATTTTAGATTGACCGAAGTACACAATTTACCGTAGCATATAGAAAAAAATAATAAAAATAATTGTTTTAATTGCATTGACATTAAGACTCTGGTCACGATGTATAATGTCTCCATTATGCACTTCGAGTTAATCAAAATTGCATTACAAATGCATTGCTTTGGTCACGGAGGCAAGCGGAGTGCTGGAAAAAATTGCCAGCTTTATGATTGATGAAACACTTAACGCGGGTAAATTACAGTTGCCATGTTTTTTGAAGTAGAAGAAGTTCGTTATTGTAATACTCTGTATACTTAACATTCCACAAAAGTCTATTGTTATAACAAATTGTAGATGTAAGTTTTCCTTTTTCTTGTTGGTTTATTTAGATTTCACGTATTAGGAGGATATAATGTTATACATACATATATTCACGCCAGGTCCCTTGCGAATAATGCAGAGAGTATCGAGTAACAAGTGCCAAGTGTTACGATCTGGATATATCGGTAATATTTTCATTAAACAGTAATAATGTCTGTCTGTTTTATAAAGTACATTTTTTTGTTGTAATAGTTTTTATTTTTCATTCTTTAATAATTCCATAACAGTATTGTTGCTTTATTAAGAGGTGGCTGTATCGGAAGATTCTTAGACCGTTAATTTGAAAAAAAAAACACAGTAGTTATACTTTTTTAAATTTATTAATGTCATTACCGCATAACTGTTGAGGCTGTAAAAATTGCATCTTAAACTTGAATTGATGACCTTGTTTAAAAAAAAATGATATTTGATCAAAAACATTCATTCAAAAGGAAAAAATATCTTCGATTGAAATAAAGGTGATAATCTTGTCGCGTGATGGAAGCAAGTGTTTTTAAGTAATACATAGTAGGAAGTGTACAGTGGTTGGTTTGTGTTTCTTGGATTATGTGCCGGTTTTGTTTGACTACACTGTCAGCCTAGGTGAGGTGTAGGCGGAACAGACGCCGGTCGGCTAACGAGCTTTGTCAACATCACCGATACCGGGTACACTTGTGTACTTGCAGGAAAACGCACCAACTAAACATACAATCACATTCCGAATAACTAAGTGTAATGTGTCGTGGAACATTAGAAAATAGATGTTTTATGTACTTTTTATAATAGAAGCTTAAGTCATGATGAAGAAGATTGCATGACATGTTTTTTTATTTCACATGCGTTTAGTTTTAAACAGAAACGTAGTCTTAGATTGATATACCTAGGTATATTAATATTAAAGGACACGTATGAAAAATTAAAAATTGTAGAACTACATAGGTAATATTCTTAAAGCTTATCTACGTTTTTACATCTACTAAAAACTACCTTTTTTTGACATTGTCAAGATTGATCTAGAAAGATGATTGCATTAATAATATTTTTTTTTGTTTGACCTCTTTACAACTACGTAACAGTTTCTTTTTTGCTAATTTTGACATTGTTTAGATTGTTTTAGAAATAGAAAAGATTTTCTTTCGCGGTGACAATACAATTGGTTTTTGTGACGCCAGGAATTTCTGAGTGTCAGTTTGTGATATTAAGATAACTGTTTTTAACTGAATACATTTGCATATATACACAGTATAATACACCAAAATAACATGTTAAAAAAATGTCGGTCTGTGTGTTTGTTCCGGCTAAAAAAGCACGAGACAGCAGGACAGGACAGAATAGCTAATGTAATAAAATACGATGAACGTCTACTAAGTCACAGCCACAGTCACTTTAAAAATAATGTTATATTTAGGATGCTTTCACACCAAAATTATAATTTAGAACATAGAAAAACATAGAATAAATCGGTCAAATGCGAAACTGTTTTTAGTATTTGTTGTTATAGCTGCAACAGGAATACATTATCTGTAAAAATTTAAACTGTCTAGCTACGTTTCTCGATGTACAACTCGGTGACAGACATACAGACATACGGACAGCAGTATTACTCCGCTACGGCGTAGGGTTCCGTTCTTATTCTTTGTGTACGGAACCCAGAAAAACTTGTAACTCCAAATATGTAAATCATCTTATACAAATACATTGGGTGTCTCAAAATCGAACCATTAGATATCGTAAGATAAAAACTGTTTAAATAGGATCGGCGACGTGGGCGTAACACCATATTTTTATTTTCACTCCGACACAAAAGATTGTTTATGGTTGGCCATTGTGTTCGGCTTTAGCGGTTTCTACATGTCCACGTACTATCGAAATGAAACAGTGATTCAGCTCATCGATGATTATTGATCATACGTAAGATATCCTATTATAATATTAATTTTTAATATTATAATAGAATATCATAATTAAATAATATTATTTTTTTTACGCATTAAGTCAGAAAAATGTATCTTTCAATGTTGTCTGTGTTATTAAAATAATTCACGCGGGCGAAGCCGCGGGTGGAAAGCTAGTGCAAAATTATATTTGTAACATTAGTTATAATCGCCTCTGTGGTCAAGTGCCACCTAAACAGATCCTGTTTTTTAAGGTCTGTGCAATAAAGTATTAAATAAATAAATGAAAAAATGTATCATATTTGGATGATCTTAATTGCTGCAGATTGCTTATATTTAAAACCTGCTATATTTAGACTTAATTGGTCCTATCATTTTTATCATAAACATGCTTGGGGACCATATATGGACATTCTATCCGCACAAGTTTTACCTTTTACGTATGGCTTAAATAATTTTGTTTGTTTAAAATTTTAGATTGTCTTAGCGCCTAGTTTTCTTAGCCCGTAAAATGTGTTTGTATAGTAAAAATATTTAAGAATAGCTTTGCTCGCGAGCTCGTCTGCGTTTGAATTTTAATTAAAATAAAAGTAGCCTAAGTCCGTCAAAATCGGTTCAGCCGTTCCAGAGCTTAGCCATAACAAAGAGGCAGACGAAAATTTTGAAAAAAAAATGTAAAGTGTACATATTCGGTAAGTAAAAAGCGATTATTTTAATATTACATACATACATACACTTCAATTTTATTTATTTGTATGTATTGATATAAGTAAATTTGAGATGCTTTATTTTAGTTGTTAAAGATTAAATGCTTTTTGTATTAACATTTAAGTAGGAGTTGTTATTCTATTTTAGGAACATGTATCCCTTTTTGCAAGCGAAGCTGTGGATACAGACTAATTTGTTACGAAAATATTTTATATATTTTACACCTATGTACTGTATGTTAATTATAATTTTAATATTTGTTTTGTAATCAAGTAATTTTCAAAAACATGAAAGAAATTTGTCATTGGCGCATAGCCATTCTATTATAATATCTAGAATGTCTGCGGCTATAGTATACCAATAATTCTTCTCCGAAATCTGTTTATAACTCTTAAGTGTCGGATTAAAATAAAATTATACTATCCACTAAATTACGGTAGGTTTCATATTTTTTATGACTGTATAAAACTAAAATAATGCGTGTAGGAGTAAATCTTCGGATCGGTCCGGTGGCGACAGAGCGGCTATTATCGTCGCCTCACTGCCGATATGAAATGAGATCCTGTTTGCTGTGCACTTGAATGCATCGTCATTATGCTTTTAACATTTTTCTTCACTTTTCTATTGGTATTTGTTGTCTTTGAGGCGAGAGTGAATAGACTGTTTCGAGGTAGACATGTGCCATCTTCGGATTGACACTTAACATAAAGGCCTAATGTTAAATGCCTGCTTATTCAAAAATAAAAAAAAAACATCACCGCACGCCGCCATTTTGTGCGCCTTGTACACAAAAAAGTTGGAAAAATAAAACTTCATAGTGGCTAAATTCTTATCGCATTAAGTAATGATAATTAATTTAATTGATTAATTAAAATTCGTTGTTGATTGTGTCGTGTATTCGTTTTTCTTACTTCGTAATTTGATAAATGCTTAGTAAGTAGTTCTGCTGTAGTACCAGTCCTAATATTCAATATACTCTGTGGTAGTACCTGACAGGGTATTTTTATTCTCTTTTTTTTTACTAAAATTGAACAAAGACATTATTTCATAATGCCTTACAGTATTATATATCAGTCTACCGGGAACCTCATCGCTACTTAACGCAACGGATTTTGATGCGGTTTTTTTCAAGTAGATTCACATACCTACACAAATGTATAAAATTAAAATTACTTTCCTTCGAACTGCAATAATCACAAGCAATAACTAGTGATAAGATATTCTTACGAAAGTTTATGAAAGCATTAGAATATAAAAAAAAATAAAACAAATTTTAACATTATAGTCCATTACCACTACACACATACCTACTTAATTATAATTTTAAACTTAGTTTAGTTTTCTGGTCATAATAATTAACTTATTTGTAAATAGTAGCAATAAAATGATATCGATTTCATATGGTAATGATAAGATAACATACATTTCTCAAAATGTGTGTGTTTCCACAGATGGCTTAATTAGATTGGGATTGCGTAAAAAGAATTTTAGAACTCAATCAAATTGCTTATTAAAAGGTTTTTAAACGTTCATCCAGTTTAAATAATCTTTTGAATTGATAAAAGCCGAACATTTTAATTCCATTTTCGAAAATGTTCTATAAATTTGTCTTATTATAATTATTATTGCGACTGATAAATGATAATCTTCCCATCCATAATCATTATTTTATACCACACATGTTAGGTAAGTAAATAGTCTAAATTATTTAATAAACATTTTTAATTCAATTTTCGAAAATGTTCGTTAAATTAGTCTTATTATAATTATTATTACGGCTGATAATCTTCTCATTTATAATCACTATTTTATACCACACATGTTAGGGGTAAGTAAAGAATCTAAATTATTTATTAAACATATTTAATTATTAGCTCACTGGTGTTTTATTTAGATTTGTTTTTCTATTGCCGATGGTTTGGTAATTCGATTGATACATTTGTGATTTTTTTAAATATTTTATATAGTTTACATATCTGAAAATTTAACGGTCTTCGAAAAAAGTTTCACAGTTCGACTCTATGTTTGTTTGTTTATAGGAAATTTGCAAAACATTTTAATATTGCAATAGTTTATAATTGTTTATCCTGTCAGAAGAACATAACTTTTGAACATTTAAAAATATGTCAAGACAAAAATAAATCCCGGTTTTGTATATGTGTAGTAATAGATAAACTCTCCGTCTGTGCATTTTCTTTTGTCATTTTTTTATTTAATAAGTGGTGAACTATAAAGTATTAAATAAATACAAATATAATTCTTAAACAAATAAACCAATTTGTAAATGAATTGAATTAAAAAAAATAGATGACTTAATCCCACGTACCTACAAGAGATTCTCAGGTGACAAAAATAACATTTTTGTTTATAAATCAGTTGAATAATTACGTGCAATGTGTTAAATTTATTAAAGACAACAATTAATTTAATGACACGACAATTATAAAGCCATTATTAGCAATTAAGTTCTGCGTTCGCAAAAAGACAAACCTCGTCATGGCTTTCAGCTTTAGGACTGAGGTATTGGCATGTGTCGGTGGGTTTTGACGAAACCTTATTGAGTTCGACGCGCGGTAATCTCGTCTGATTTCATTGGTATTCGGTTTCTTAATTAGGCTGCTTTTTAAGGGTACCGTAAGCATAAAAAAGGGACCCTATTATTAAGACTCCGTCTGTCTGTCACCAGGCTGTATCTCATAAACCTGAGCCAGATGTACCTTAGCATCCATGATTAGCTAACAATATTAGGTCCTATATGATATGTGGTAAGTTCGTCGCCATATCGAGCAATATTTGTGATAAACGATGTACTTGTAAATTAGACCTGATACCACGGCAACAGGAGAGTGATGCACCAATAACATCTACTGTGTATAGGCCACATTTGTCACATACCATATGTATATCTGCCTACCTCTTCAGGGAGATGGGCGTGACGATCTTTTTTGTTCCATCCGTTCACACGTGATTCGATGACCAAGACAAATAGAAATTCATTTTTATGTATGTATACATAGATAATGTCCTAAAAACAACATATTTTATAAAATTTTGCATATCTTAAAGGGGAAGCCTTAAATTTCAATGACCGAGTCTAGGAAAGGATACTGGCAAAGTACAAGTCGAATTCCCGCACAAAAGGTTCCGTACCAGTATCTGTAAAAAACCGAAAAAAAATCATGTTTGTTTTATGCAAGCCACCCTTTTACATATTAGTTTTTATAAAAAACATAATAATTTTTATTATATACTAGCTGTGTTAGTTTAATAATTTTATTTTATAAATTTCTAAATGAAAATTCTAATATGAAAGTAATCTAAGCTATTTCTTATACATCAACTGTCTGTCAGTGAAAGCCCTGTTAAAAGCGGTCCAGCCGTTTCTGAGATTAGCGAGAACAAACATACAGACCGTCAGACAAAAAATCTAAACAATATTATACTGGTATGGAATACTCCAATTTTATTTTATTTGTATAGATTTTTTGTTATAACGGTAACTGAAATACAAACTGAGATATAACCTGGTGACAGACAGACGGACAGCAGAGTCAGAGTAATAATTCGTACCCCTTGAGTACGGAACCCTAAAAATGTATTTTTATTAGACGGCTAAGGTCAAATGTTATACTAGTGACCAGGGTGAGCACTGAGCGTATCTTAATGACACTTTTTCGTCTTTTTTCATACATTTATTTTGTAATTTATGTCATATTTTTTAATGAGCTGCTAAAAATATCTAGGGTTTAACATAGGTTAAACAAAAGAATAACAATCGACGACGGAAATTTTAGACGTATTCAAGGTTCCAAAATGATCAAAGGCTATTAGTTTTAGAACGATATAAATCTTCTGATGTTTGACAACATTTTGTCGTTTTTTAACAGACTTGAAAAAGGATTTGTTCTTAATTCTGAATCAGGTACTTGTGTTTCGTATACCTATTCAAATATATAATTTTATTCCAATCAATGAATCATGCGAAATACGATAACCATAATATTTTATTACAAAGTTGAATTATATCGAGCCCTGATTTTATGATAATGGATTCAAATGGTTTTATCTATTCAAATTGCGACACTGTTTCCTTGTGAATATCCTTGGACTACGAGTGTTTTAGACTGTAAACTAGATTGTATCTGACCCTGTTGTACGACATAGAGTTGTGGTTAGAGAAACAATTTATAATGAGACCGATCAAATATGAGGTGGACGCGTGCCACAAGGTCGGTCAACTGTGGAGGTTTTATAATCTGGACCTTATTCCTTCCTCAAGTTTTCCGGCGTGTACTCGGGAACTACGACGCAATCAAACACGTTTAGCTAGCGGGAATACTATCTGTATATATGAAACAGTATATTCAAATGGAAAAGGATTTAAATATTTTGTCCAAGTCATTAAATAATTTCATTATCTTTAAGAAAACAATTAAATAGGCTTTCTATCGTGTGGTCTAAGATCCATATGAGCTTCAATAAAGAAGTTATGTAATTTGAATTAAGAACAATTCTTGTCTATTGTTATTTTTAACAAAGGAAACAAATTATTCAGCCTGAACTTTTGGCGATTTTAATTTTGACAAAAAAGCAATTCGTTTCTAAGAATTAAATTAAAATATGCACTAATTATTGTCAATTGTTATTATTTGAGTTAAATATGAAATATTATTTAATATGTAACTCTATATAGTGTTCATTAATATTTTAAATTATTATTTTTTAAACACCGTACCAGTTTTACTCCAGTATATAAAAATAATAAGTATTAAAAAAAGCTTCATGTTTGTACAAAATAACTATAAACGGATAACATCATAAGGAAACAGTCATGTAATATTGTAATCGGCTGGTTTCCAACTGTGGACTCGTCATTGCATCGTATTAAATAAGCACGTGCTTTGTAAGGCATTACAGCCAGCTCTGCTAAAACATTATTCAAATCGTCACAGCAAAAACTGACCACAACCAAATAAAGTGTCAAGCATTTAAATGAATTTGATTACGATGAAATCAGAAGCCTATTTGACCATAAACGTATTTAAATATGTCATGCAAATATCTGATTTATATGGTAGCGGATTGCGCTGATAGGTTTTTGTGAGGGACATAGGTTTCCAAACTTGTCCGGTATGTTGACCAATTACCGGATTTTTAACGGCCAGTACTCCAAAGTTTTAAAAAGAATTTCTCAATATTTATTTTTTCGATTCGAATTCGAAATTTAAATATGTGAAATTTAAACTTAATTGACTGGTTATTTTTACAATAAGAACGTGTTATTGGAAACATTTATATTTGCGTATCACCAAAAATGTGCAGTTTATATGATTATAGAAACGTTAGTGTCGATGCAAATTCGATTAAAAAAGTAGTGCGCTCTGAGGTACGGTATTAAGAGCTTTGATAGTCCTGTTTTTTCTAGCAAAATAAAGAACTTTACTCAAGTGACCTAATTTAAGAATTATAGAGCACGGATGTGTAGTGGTTCACGTTTCGAATTTCCCACATTTGGGTTCACAGGTTCGAAACCCCCACCATTTACCCACCAATTAGTTCTTCTAATTTTAGTAAATTTTCAGAGAGCCCTTACGGTGAAGGAAAACATCGTGCGAAAAAGTGTATCCAAATTTGACCTAATCTAGGATTGGGCTTTAAGGATAGGATAAAAGATGAAATGTTATGTAGCAGTTGCTTTGTGTAAAAACAGGCGCCTTTGTCAAGTCCTCTTGATTAGTTAGTCGACCCTTACATCACAAGTAGCCCTTGCTTTTTCAAGCTTAACCCGTTAGTTTCGCAGTACTTCTGAAGATTCACAGAACTATTTCGAGAATTGCTGGCAGACTTCAAAATGTTTGTTCAACGAAAATACTTTTACATGTATTTTAAGAAGGTAAATTGGCAATAGCCCGGGGCGAAGTCTGTCCAGGTATCAAAGGTCCACCGTTAAATAATAACAAGCATGTACCGGCTCTGTGGTTCCACTGAGCTATAAATTGTCCACTGCCGCCGGGCACGCGGCACGCAATCTCAATGCGGAAAGTCAGCTCAGCTTAGGGTTACCAGAGCTTCAAATTTAAATGTTGCTAGTTGTGATAATTCCGGTATTCAAAAAAATGTTTTTTTAGTAAATATAATAATAACAAGTTGATCTAATCCCAAAGTAAGCAAATTATATGCTTGTGTTATGGGTGTTAGACAATGAGATTAATACATAGAAATACTTAAATAGATACAAGAATAATTTTAATAAATATAATATTTGTGTTCATCACACAAATGCCTGCTCCGTCGGGAATCGCACCCGAGCCTCGCGCTTGGTCGGTGGGGCTAGGCGTGTACTTTATCCTCTCGACGAACTAGGTGGTTTAATATAATATGAGAAACTTAATTACTATTCGTAAAACATCGTAGTATCTAATAAATATGAGTGTTTTGTGTTTGCGTGTGTATGGGTGTGTTAAATACACGAGATGAATATAACATAAACGTTCTTCTCTGTTTTTGGTAATTTTATGTGAAAGCTTTATAAAAAAATAATGATTCCGATCTCGGCTGAAAAATCCGGTCAGATTAGATGGTAGCCCTAACATTGGTACAGCTAGAGCACGTTTGCCAGCCGCTAGCAGTCTGGCCAGCCATTGTTGTTCCAGTCTGGTCGAGTTCTTTGTGACCGCTTTCGCTCGAACATAATGCGTACGCGCTGGGTACATGACTATAGATCTCAGTTGTTAAACTTTATTATTAGGTAAGGCTAAATGCTAACACTGTTTTAATTCTGTTGGGATTTCGTACCCAAAGGGTATAAACGGTACCTATTACTACGACTTCGCTGTTCGTCTGTCTGACTATGTGTCTGTCTTTCTGTCTACATATTATATGAACCGTAATAGCTAGAAAATTAAATTTTGCATAGATGATGTATTTATGTAGCCGCTATAATAAATACTAAAAATAAAATAAATATATAAAGGCTGTCCCCATTTTCAGAAACGTGAAAGTTTTTTGTAGACAATGATATCTGATAGACTTGATCACTCACAAGTATAATAATAGCCAAATGTTATACTTACATTGCTAACTGATAAGAATCTAGGTCTTATGGATTTGAAGTAGTCTCTGGTAACCAACCATAGGATGAATTGACAATCTATGTACTGAGAAGTTACTTACAATTTTAAAAAGTAAACAAATGAGTACGATATATTTATTATTGAACTGGCGACCCGCTCCAGCTTGTGTATATGATGCATGTAATACGAGAGGAAGCTCTTGAATTACAAAATATTAAAAAAACCGTGTCAAAATTAAATAGTTTTAAAGCTAAGCATACATAGGGACAGGCGACGGAAAACAACTTTGTTTTATTATATGTAGTGAAGAACGTACAAGATAGGTAAAGTATCTATAAATAATGTATCGAGGGTAGAAAACAAGAATTTGTAGGATGAAATCGTATTTTATTTGAGAATTCTAAACTCTTTCGTAGCTTTGATTGTCAGTTTTTGTGTCTCCGGGCGGCCGGCTCTCTGCCTCGAACATTTCTCGGCTATTGTCGTCTTCGTGCTTCATTTACGTCACATTAAACCGATTTATTACCTTCCTATAATCTAATTTGTATAGAGAAATGTCTTTTATAATCTACTTACTTTTTGAGATACTTTTTTTTAAGTCTTCTACCACTTTCACTAATAAACTTATCTTATACATTTAATTCTCAGAAGCTCATCAACTATTCCTACTCACATAATTTCAGTGCTCACCACAATGGTAAAGAAAGTTTGTATAAGTTTGTCTGGAGACATACATGTAGTACAATGTTTATGAAAAAAAAATTTTAGAAATCAATTATATTCTACAATACACATGATCGCCCTTTGTATGTATAAAATAGATTAACAATATAGTTTCGTTCAAACTTTTTGTGGTTAATAAAGTTATTTATTTTTCTAAAGATATGCGGCAAATAACAAAAAACAATACATATATTGTAGCGTTCAACTATTTATTTGTTAAGTTTAAAAAATAATAATATTTCAAGTTTTAAATCAATCATATTACGTTTTTAACACCAATATTTTAATAAAAAAGTATCTTAATATACTCAGAAAATAACAGATAAAATACATTTAAGATATGTACTCGATAATTTGTTAATTTAATAATTATGTTATATCTGTTAAGTTTTAAATCAAAAAGCATTCCATTTTTAACACCAATATTTTTATATAGACAAAAAATGTTGCTACATGAAAAAATGTTATGCCTTAATAAGTGACAACTCCTTGTTATTAATACCGTTAAGGATGATGAATAACAGATAATTAACACTATACCAAACAGTATCGTCGCCGCTCGTTAAATTTGCTGTGGGCCCAAAGTAGCACTATCTCGGAGAGCATCAGCCTTCTTATATCTTGATCGGACTGCCTTCGAGGTAACGGTTCTTTTTTTTTCTAAATTGCTCACTTTATTTTACACACACATATGTATTTTCACGCCAAGTCCCTTGTGAGTTAGGCAGATAATATAGTGCTAAGTGTCGGGATCCCTACATCCCTAGCTTCGTCCATAATCAATTCTCGTTTCATAAAAACTCGTCGCTTTTAGAGACTCTTGATTACACTCTCGGATAATACACGGGTAATTGGTCGTAAAATATCAATCTTGGTCTCCCCGGGTACCTACAGCAATCCACATTCGCATTGTATATCTGTTTAATTTTAAAAACATGTATTTAATTAATTCCTGTACCGCCTCAGTGGTGTAACGGTACGGCTGTCGCCTGTTAAGACCTATAGCTGCTTAGGGTCCCGGGTTCAATTCCCGGGTCATGCTACTTTTTTTAAATATTTTTTAGATTATTCTGAGTAGCATTACATTGCCTGGGATTGGAATATGCCCGAATTGGCGATAGAATTGCCACCTATCACATCAGGGCCCTAGTATTTCGGCTAATCGTGGGTGTTCTAGAATGTAGTGTAGATCTACTGGATTTAGGAGTCGTAGGTATACTAGTACACTTCTGCCTTCCTCTTCGGGAATAGGTGTGAAGGTTCTTTTATGTATTTAATTAATATAATTAGGAAAACATAATAACTATTTTTTTTGGCAAAAAGCAGTTATTTTAGTCACGAAGCTTAAGGTACTGTCCGGATATTACTCTGCTACCTGTCCCCAATGCGTAGTATTGCTAACTCCTTCTTGATTGACCTACCTTTCCTGTGAGTTTTGTGTAGTTGAAAATGTTAAAACAATTCCTTATGGGATAAAATAACCGGCTCTGAGAGCATGAGATATGTGTTTGATATTCCGGATAGAGCTTCGTCAGGAGTGTAATCTCCAGATATTACTCTTAGTTTTATGAATCACGTTATCGAAAATTATACATTTTCTTTGTGTCATTGTATTGGTTATTGAACCCTAAGCTGATTGTGTAAAGATAAAAATGGCGCCATGTTGTGTTTGACTCAATTCGAGTATAACAAAGGCGCCATTTTGTTATGCGTATATCTTCTTCTTTTTATTTTTTACGTTAGCGTGAGCAACTGCCATTAGTCAAGTTTAATTAATTTGTATCAAGTTATTACGAAACACGTAAAGTTGGTAATAAATTATTTAAAATGGTCATTAGTCAGTCGTTTTAAGGTCTTACATAAACCAGTGGCATCCTTCCAGCTTATCGAGTGAGAGAACATCGAGCAGACATAATATGATACACAAATTTTTTCATGAATACCTAATTAGTGCACTTTATCGGCACGAAATGTTGCTAAAGTAGATTAAAATTAAATATTTTATTTTATACAAGCTGTCGCAGAGAACTTTCTACCGCCTATATATAGGGCTATATAAAATATATGTTACCAATTCTCAGACTAACCCAATACACAATATTTCATAAGAATTCCGGTGTTATGAAATTGTATGTATCGGGATAAAAAAGTATCCTATGTCCGGAGGCTGATTCTAAGCTTTTGCCAATTCGATTCTACCCTGCTGTAATTATAAACAGTGTAACTATCACAACTTACTTTTATATTTGTATAGAATTTTAATAATTATGAAAAAACTACGTCCATTTTTTTGTTCCCCTCAAAACTCTCACATAGTTTACAAGTATGCATAACATGACATATTAATTGACAAGTAGTTTTTTTGTTTGATTTTAACAACGGAAAGGTACGCGTTGATGTCTTTTGTACCTCTAATTATTTAATTAAAAAATAGAGGTTATCATAATCCTTTTGTTTTACTTTTTGATATGCTTTGCCAGACGGTAAGTTTAAACACATTACAAAACAAAAATTAGCAATTGAAGTGTATTACTAGACAAATTATTGTTTAAATAATAATTAGTTATTTGTGTTATTACTGTGTAATAAATGCTATTTATTTTGTGTATTTTTTAATGAATTATTATTATAATTTTAAATTGACATGTCCATTTAAAAATATATTGAATTACTATAACTGACATTTATATGATGCACGAGGTCCTGGGTTCGACTCCAGTTTATTGTGGGTGCATATTTACCTCTATCTTTCGGGGACATTGGTGTGATTATGTTTTTTTATGAATACTAAAATGTAACATACAAACTACTAGCTGTCAATTTTAGTACGATGTTCGCCGGCTCGGCTGGTAGGGATACAAAATAGGCCCGCATTGGTGTATTTCTCATTGAATATGTTCACCGAACGCAAGTTACGTGGGAAAGAACACTGTGGTTTGCTTTTTGAATATTAAGCACTTATTTTCTTCGCCCCACATTGAGATTTTTCACACCGATTTCGTTAACCTATAAGAGAAAGCGCCCTTTACATAATTATTCCAGCTGCTTTACATATTAAATGTTAAATAGTCAGTTTTCCCTTTCTAAATAGATCTATGGTGTCTGATAGCTTCTGTCTCTGATAATTCCCGTACCGTGTTGGTCCGGGTCCCCAGTGTAAAATAGACCATCTGCCTCTCTACCAGGCAGCTCGTACGAGGCAAGCTTATGTTAATTTTGTTACTTCCAATAGAGGTTACAAGTAATGAAGGTAGAGTGCTGTGCAGCAACTCACCCGGGTAGGAATCCACCTTACCTATTTCTGCCGCCATAATGATATTGTCGTGTTCCGGTTCGGAGTGTAAGGTAAAGGCACATAAAGTCTAACAACCCGACCACAAGACAGCGATGTATTTATATAATCTATGATGTCTATAGGCCACGGTTGTCTCTTACCATCAGTCGAACAGTGTGTTTGTTCGCTGTGTTATCCCATAAAAAACATAAGTATATGCACCAAATCGTGACCAAGTTTCGTTATCAGAAAGCAGACATGTCAACATATTGACAAACAGTCGATATCTCAAGGTTTGACGATCTTGACACTTGTCAAATAGAACGTGTGACTCTGTGGTATTCTTATCATTACAGAGTATAAAAATGATTGACGTCGCGTCTAAAAAGACCTGTCCTCCTAACAGGGGCATACTTTTTTAAACGGGACGCTATTACTATGAATCCGCTGTCTATAGTAGCTAGATAGTTGAAATTTTCACAGACGATGTATTTCTATTACCTCAATGACATCATATTATACCAAAATATATAATAAAGTAAATATTTAAAGGGGCTCCCATATAACAAACGAATAATAGAATTTTTATTTAGTTTATTCTTTATTGTACACAGAAAAACATAAATCAAATCATTTAAAGAGACTGTACAAAGGACGAGCTTATTTCCTACAAAAGATATTTCTTCCAGCTGACCCGTAAAAAAAACATAAAAAAAAACACAGAAAAACGTAAACTTGGTGTACAATCAACTGTGAAATTAAACATTACTAAAATTAAACAATTATATTAACATCGCGATAAACTAGACGAGTAGGCGAGCACGATATATTCTTAGTCCTCTCTCTGATTATGATGTATACATAGCTAAAAATAAATATAATAAACATCGTCATAGCCATATCCCCGTAAGGGTAGGCGGAGGCACAAATGCATCCACGATTAGCCGACGATATTAGGTCCCATGATGTGACAGATGGCTAGTGGTGGCTTTAAGAGCTACATGGCGGAGTTCGAACCTGCACTATGGGAAAGTCCGAAGCGCGTACCACGAGCCCTCTATTATATATTTATTTATCTGTGTGCGTGTGAAAACTTTATCAATTTATGGCGGGATCGATGGGATTTTTGAAGTTATTTGGATCATTTTTTAAAATTCCCACGATTGGCAAGATTACGTGTAAGCATTCGATCGCATGTCTATATGATCGTATCTTCTTATCGCCATGTTTTCCCGTGCGATCTTTTCACCATCTCAACGTCGTATCTAAATAAATACTTGCAGACGCCATGATAACATATTTGATTTTTTTTATGGGATAAGACAGCGAAACTGACATGTACTAAAGAGTTTTTCTAATTTATGTATTCCGAGTGATCTCAAGGTGAGGGAAAACTTCATGAGGAAACCTGGATTTCGACCTAATCTAGGGTCGAAACCTTCTGGGTTGCAAGGGTCAGATGGCAATCGCTCTGTATAAAAACTGACGCCGTTGTCAAATCTCGTAGGTTAGGTAGACCGACTCCGATATTATCTGATAAGGCTAGGGCGACAATTAATAGTTTTTGTTTTTAATTTGCAATTCCAAGAGTTTGGTCTGCTCATATATTTATACTAGCTTTCCTGCGGCTTCGCCCGCATGAATTATCTTAATAACGTAGAATAACTTTCAAAGAGCAGATTTTTTTCGACTTCTAATAGTTATTGCTAAAAAACATACCCTCTTTTCAATGTAGTCGGTAAAAAGTAGTATATGTATTATTATCAGATATAAGTTATCTTACTATACAGTTTCATCCAAGATTTCATTAAGGTCATTGCCGACAAGACCACTGGTGGTGGAATGCTGTACAGCAACTCGCTCGGGTAGGGATCCATCGCCTTCCTATTCCTAACGCCATAATGACAATCTTGTGTTCCGGTCCGGAGCGTAGCCGGTAGATTTGCAAACCAGGCCTAACGCACCGGCCACAGCACACTGACGCACCTACAACATCTATGGTGTCTATATGCCACGGTTGTCCTTTACCATCAGGAGAACCGTTAGCTTGTTTACTTCCTTATTCCAGAAAAAAAATTCGTCCAATAGTTTTTTCGTGAATGACTAACAAACATACATACACACATCCATCTACTTTTAAGTTTATGATATTAGTAGGTTATATGTAATAACTATATGTTAAGTATCGTTTCTATAGTTACTGGTTTTGTAATTCTAACCGAATGTATTTTTTATACTTATTTTTATTTAAATGAATCTGATTTAAATATACAATGCATTCTATTGGTCTAGATGAATTCCCGATTTTAATGAGAGTCGGCGCCATATTTAAATGTCTTCTTGTGGGCGACTTCTGGTGTTAATTACAAATTTTAACTCTAATGAAAGCAAATACTCTACAATCAAAGTGATACATCTGTAAGAGTATTATTTTATATATTTTTATAAGAATCGAAATAGAAAATACTGTCAGATTACGACATACTTTTTTAATTACATTTTTATTCCAAACTAGCTGTGCCCGTGACTTCGTCCGCTTTTTTATGTCATTGTTTTATTTTACCCATTTCTAAAATAAAAGTAGCCAAGCTGTTCCTTATTATGTTAGGTGTCTGGCAGTGAATGTCAGTAAAAAACGGTCCAGCAGTTTAAGAGATTAGCGGGTAGAAACAGACAGACAGACAATCAGATAGACAGATAAAATTCTAAGAATTGTCATTTTGGTTTTTGTACCATGTAACATACATATTATACATTCACTAAAAAGCGGTTATTTTAATATTATATATAGACACTATAATTTTATTTTTTTTGTGTTAGATATTTAATTTAAGTGCGGAGGAAGTCGTGGGCACAGCTAGTGTATAATAAAAATATCATCAATCTGCGTAATAAAAGCCTCGCCGGCGTAATTTTTTCAGGCTAATGGCGTATTATCACAGCGCAATGTCACCACTCTCATAATTGCAGTGACTAAATTGCACATAATGACATTTTCTACGCTTTAATAACTTTTGTTTACCGCCATTTACATTTTTTTATGGCTTTTATGTGTGGTATGTGTGCTTGAAGTAATTATATGAGGTAAGTGTACATGTTTACACGTATTAAGAAATGTGTGGTTTTTATATAATATGAGTTTTTTGATGTTGCAATAGTAAAATATAAAAATATGTGTGTGCCCGCGACTTCGTTTTTTATTTAAATTGAGAATGACTGTATGAATAGTTTTTTTCTATGAAACTGAAGTGCTCAATGATAATTATTGACTACGTCTGTCGTTTGTCCGGTACACGTGCGTCGGCGCCGGGCCGCATGTGCAGCCCCAGCCGAATTCTCGCCAGTCGGCCCTGACGACGCCACATAAAAAATGTTTATTAACTACACTGCTGACTTTTGTAAATTATTTCAAGATGGCCTGTTAATTTCGTATTAAACATTCTCAGATAATTTACATTAAATAATTGTCCAAAAGCGGTCCAGCCGTTTTAGAGATTAGCGGGTACAAACAGACAGACAAACATTCTTAAAAATAATATTTTGGTATATTTACCTTGTAAATAGCATTCAGTAATATAGCGATTATTTTGATATTACATAGACACTTCAATTTCATTTATTTGTAGATATTAAATTTTATATATAATCAGATTGTTACTATTTTTATGAAACTACTTATGGGATACACATAGCTTATAAATCCAATGGTATGTTACTAAAATTGGACTTTCTCCCACAAATGAAATAAGTTATTTGCGAGTTGTCACAAAACTTGTCCTGAATTTTGATGTTTTGGAGATTACTTTTCGTATAAAAGATTATTGATGGTATTTGATGGCATTCCGTTAAATGCGTGTCATACGAACAGGTGTGCGGTAATTGGCAACATTCACTGCGTTGTTGATATATTATAATATTATAAGATCCAATCAGAAGAGTCACGTTCGTATGGACGCGTCATGATTGTTTACACAGGTGGAGTTATTATGGCGATGTATCACATCTCGTGGCTTGTCACTAGCACCCCGCCTTAGCTTCGCACGTATATTTAACAAGATCCAACCGCTATGTTCATCAGGCATGTACGATGGTAATGGTGGAAGAATTTTTCAAATCGGTCCAGTAGTTTTGGAGCTTTTTGTGCAAAAATTTTATCAGATATTTCCTGTTTATTAATGTACCTACTGGTCTGCCTTAACGTGATCAAAAATACATCCTGTATTTTTGTTTGATTAAGTTTAAAACACTTTAACAACCGTATTTATATTTTAAATGTTTATGATGCGTCTGTAGGTAAGTCAGTTTATCTAACCTAAACATTTAAATTTCTACTAAATGAATTTTCATAATTTTATGTATGTTACTTCTACATATTGAGTACTCGTATATGCTATTGAAAAATCGATTTTCTTAAATCGATTATCTCATAAAAATATTTTACAATAAAAGTGAAAACTGTAAGTCGATTCTAATTTTCGATATCGTCTGTATCAATATAAACCATCTGATATAAAGATCGTTATGAGGCTTATAAAATTGGAATAAAACGTTTCGAATATCAATAACGTGTGGTGACATCTTATTATCATTAGATTAAACTGTTGGGTAAGAGCTTATGTCATAATGTCGGTGACCTATGGCCAAAGCGCTAGACCCGTATCATTATTTTTGTGGAAAAAGATTTATTTGTCAAACATTAATCATTAATCAACGGTTTTTAAGATTTCTTTAAATAAAAATCTTAATAGCGGTTTTAGACAAATTTAAATAGTCAATGCTTATTGTGTTTTCTCTTCTCTATGACACTAATTGAATAAAAAGTGAACATTAAATAAAAAAGTGTTGTAATTCAGTTAAATTTTGTTTTTATTAAATACATTTTTTTATATGTAATGTTTTAATATATACCGGTATACGTAAAAAGAATAAATCTGTACATTGAATAAAGAAGTAAACGAATTAGGTACATCACGATCAGTCATGTTACGTTTTTCTCGCTCCCATCCCGCTCAGTGCGTGTACTCTGCCGTAAAGAACTTCACATCAAAATAAAAGTTATTTTATTAATAAAAACTCAGATGAAGTCGCGAGCACAGCTAGTTATATACATATACGACACTAGCTGTGCCCGCGACTTCGCCCGCTGCTACATATCTAAAATAAAATTTTAAAATAAAAGTAGCCTAAGCCGTCCGTTGTTATATTAGCTGTCTGCCATGGAAAATTCTGCCAAAATTGGTCCAGTAGTTTCAGAGATTAGCGGATACAAACAGACAAAAATTCTAAAAAAATGTTGTCCTGGTATATGTACCATGTAAATATACATATTATGCCCTTAGTAAAAGGCGGTTATTTTAATATTACATATGTATATATGTATACACTCCAATTTTATTTGTTTGTATAGATGAAGTTTTCAAGTACTTCCTCCAATACGCGGGCGTATCTGGGAAAAAAGCTAGTGATTGATAAAACTGAACAAAATTTGACGCCGTCCAAAGAGGGTCACCCACGCGAGATCGCGGCCGAAGGGATCATTACGCAATCAGGTCAAATCACCTACTGCATCTCGTTCAATATACCCAGCTATTACTGTTATAAAATCGTCTGTATGTGACAACCCCATCGCGTGGCCACCTAAAGATTTATTGATTTTGTTTTACAATGTTTGACTAGACATCCAGACATAACTGTGGAGGGCAGGCGATAGTTTGTCTCTTACCATTAGGAGAGCCGCATGCTTGTTCGGAAGCTGGATGCTATGAATGGCCATATTACAAACAATCTATACAAGTAAATAACATTGAAGTGTCTATTTGTAAAATTAAAATTAACGCATTTTAATGAAGGCATATGTACATAACGTACTGAAATAGTATTTAACATTTTTGTCTATCTGTCTGTATTTTTTGAATAGTTTCCTAAAGAGCTGAACCGATTTCGACAGAGCTGTCATCGGCAGATAGATGATGTAATAAGAAGTAGCCAAGCCAAGAGTAGAGAAGTTTTTATCTGATTAAATTCAAATGCGGATGAAGTCGCGGACACAGTCAGTCTTGTAATAAGTGGACATCCATAGTCCAAGTTTTTAGCTGATCTAAAAACCAATATGAGAATATCTAATAGATTTTCAGCATAATTAACGTTAGACTAAACCTTTTTAAATTAATAAAAGACAAAAATCCTGTGAATTAATAAAAAATAATCATACACAAAAACTTTGTAAATCATTAAAACAACCATAGACAAAACATTTGTGAATCAATAAAGATAACAATAGACAAAACTTTTTATAAAACAGTATTGTAGTAGGGGAGCTTAAGATGATTTGGATATCTCAGGGCGTCAGATTATGATATGATAAAATCTTTAAACACCTCCATTGCGTATAACATCTCTATATAGAGGCGCACGTGTCATACACGCACGTCTATCTAATTTTTATTGGCTTGAAAATATACTCGAAGACCTCATATTAAGACACGGGTGCATTACATGCCAATAAATACATATTTAAATAATCTGAAAATTCGACCGCTACGAAAAGGAGTGAGAAAATGGCTGACCGGGGACCTAAAAATCGGGGACCCAGTAAGCATGTACATTATCAATATCTGAAGCCGCACCGCTATAAATAAAAATGTCACATGACGTTTTTTTTCACTATCTAATGCACAAACCCAACAAGTCCCCATGACGCTCGAGTGACTACACATTTAGCTTACTGGGCTCCCCTACCATTATGACCAAAGTAATTTCTTAGCCGGTCGCCCACGCGTCGCAGCTGAACCATTATACAATCGGGCCAAATCATCGCGACTATTCTCAACTATTATGGTTTATTACTGTGCTGTATCTCCATACACAACTCTATTGAATATCTACATATTACAAACACGCTTTCATTGGACGACACAAAAGGTAAAGAAATGAACCTTAAGTTTATTATTACGTTAAAAATATGGGAAGATATAATTTGACATGTTCGCCGATCTTGAAAAAACCGGTCAAGTGCGAGTGGGACTCGCGCACGAAGGGACAAAAATCATGTTTGATGCATTGGAGCCCCTTTAAATATATATATTTTAATCTGTTTTATACGTATAGATAAAAATCACAAAGACAAAAGAGTTTTAGTAATAGGGCTTCCTACCCAAAGGATTAAAATGGAACCCTATTACTAAGACTTGTCTGTTCGTCTGTCTGTCTGATGTCATGAACCGTGATAGCTAGAAAGTTGAAATTTTTACGAACGATGTATTCCTTTTTTCTCTATTACAACAAATATTAACTATAGAATAACATTAATATATAAAGGCTGCGCCTATACATCAAATGATATATTATTTACAGATTTTATAGAAATACTGAACCCATCGTGAGCGAGTTTAATTTGCACTTGGCCGGTTATAAAAATACTTTAAAAAATATATCTTTTATATTCTAAAACCAATATGTATTTATCTTTAATAGTATGTATCTTTCTTTAATATGCCGGTGGAAATATAAGTGTTTTCAAATTTTATCACAATATTCTATATGCAAATTAGTTCGAACGCAATATATTTAGCAAAACTAAGAACATTAGCCAAATACCGACGATAAATAGGCCTATTAGGACTACTATCTCATCATCTTAGCATGTATTACACACACACTTTTACTATTATTATTAAAAACTTTATACTTTTTAAGAAACTTTGTGTCGAATCCAGAAGTGGCAGTCTCTAAGGCAGTTTTTGCAATGACTAATTCTGTATACTTTATTATTGTTTTATTAAACACTATTATTATTTACGTTATTATTATATTGTTTTTTTTGTACTTTTTGGTACAAAATAAATAATATATTCTATCTACATAATATATAAAAATCGACGCCACTTTTCGATGTATATTTTTTTCTAAATGTTAATTGCTGTATACGTTTTAAGGACTTTTACAACGTCACCGGGATGGTGAGCGAGCAGAGTGCTCAGCAGTTTAGTAATTTTATAAAGTCTCAAGATCGGGCTCACCTATCCAAAACAAATGTTTAAGCTTTGTTCGGACTATTAAGTGGTTCGGACTATTTAATATTTAGTTTATGTGAAATTTTCACAAAATCGGTAAAGCGGATCTTCATTTATCATATTTTTGGTAACAAGTGAATTCAATAAATGGCGGATTATTTTGTAAATTGACTGTGGTGTCAAATTGAAACTTTTTTCAGTGTTAAAAGCATGTTGTTATGTCATTCATGGGGTCATTTCATTTTGGATTTGCTTCGATTAAAGCAAATTGTCGGCGATATTTTTTTTTAAATATTTCACTTTATACGTAGCGAAACACGTACCGGGCAGCTAGTTCTATATAATATTTTTTCAAACATATATGTGATTACTGATTAAGCATCACCACTTTAGCTTACTATATTAATTCAAGCTCGTATTTACGCAATATATAAACCCGTAACTCGCTTTCCTTATAACACAGTACAGGTTATAGATGTGAAATTCAATGATCTCGCACGTGCGGCGCTGTCGGCCGACCCATTGTTCGGTCGCTGCAGGCCTTAAAGACATATATATCTATAGGTGCACAGACTATAAAACTCTATTGTTCCACTTCCAAATATAACTTAAAACATTATTAGCATTGTTCCAAGCCTCCTACGTCCTGGCAAGAATGTAAAAAAAATATAAGTTTATTTTTTGAAAAAAGAATACTTTGAAAGTTTTGAAGATGCTTTGTTTTTGCAGATGTTTATGTAATTGGTTTATTATCTATACTAATATTATAAAGAGGAAAAGTTTGTTTGTTTGTTTGTTTGGTTGTAACGAATAGGCTCAGAAACCACTGGACCGATTTTTAAAATTCTTTCACCATTCGAAAAGTACATTATCCACGAGTAACATAGGCTATATTTTATTTT
>DVZL01000212.1:0-26516 GCA_018236625.1 Lasaia peninsularis
AAAATTCCCGCGCCCTACGCAGTTTCCAATGGCATAAACTGAAGCGCTAGTGTGCTCCCGTGTAAGCATTCTATTTGTATGAACTTGTCATTCTTCTCGCTTTATTAGAGAATTATGTTCTGTGGTGGTGGATCCCTAACCGGGCGAGTTCCTGCACAGGTTTACTCGCCTCTTACGAACTGCCTGGTAGAAGGGCAGATATTCTATGGTGCACAGGGACCAGGAACAACACGGCAATATATCGTTATATCATTTTTGGTGCAGTTTCTTTGATATATCTAAAGCCTGGTTTTTTAAAAAGCTAGGACGGCTCGGGAGTACGAACATCTGTTACTTTAGTGTCATCTTCAACGCCTTCAAAGACACAAGTTTCAAGGCACAATGAGAAGTTCGCAATATTGTGCACACGACAAGTTATATGAGAAATATTTTGTGTAATAGTAACTTTGTCTTTCAGGGTCTAAGATGTGTTTGGTAATATGAAACTTAAACTTGCTAATAGGAAGAGCTCCTTGAAGACTCGGCATAGTAGTTGGTGCTTCGAACTTGCATTCCGGTTGTACAGATTCGAATCCTGCCACGTACCAATGAATTTTTCTAACCTAACATTTTTTGAATTCTCGTACGTAAAAAAAAAATGAGTAAACACGGATTTGTGTATTCGGTTTCGACATAATTGAGAATTAGACCTGATTTTGATTCTGGGTTGCAGAGGTCGAATGGTAAAAAATGGCATCTTTGTTAAATCCTTTATATAAGGATCACAGATTCATCTGATATACAAACAAGGTAAGGCTGGGACGAAGAAGAATATCTCGTATTTAAGTCAAATTAATTGAAGATAACAAAGAATTACAATTTACTATCATTATAAAGTTCCTAATTGATATTTTGAGTATATCAATCTGAGGGCATATTAATGTAGTGAGGAGATATGTTGATTTCTTTGAAAAAAATATTAAAAAAAGCCTGAGCTGCACCATACATTATTAAAAAATTAAACACAAATAAACGAATCAAAAATATTATTAAATAATATATAATTTTTGAATGATGAACTTAAATTATAATTAATTGAATAAATAAATAAACATCCTTGGAAAATATAATAATAAACATGAAATATTGGAAAAACATCATTTTTTAAAAAATAATTAAAAATATTTAGGCCAGGATTTTTATGGCAACCCATTTTTAATATATTTTCTAATATACTAAATTTACTATAAAATAAGTTTTATTCTATTATCAGCTCGGTGAAGGTCGGCTTAGGTTCGGATCTTCTACTAATTACTTAAATCTAATCCTTAGGATCTTTATTGGATCTAATCCTTAATTTTTTTGACTTGTGTATTAAAGCATTAAGCGATTCATTTAATGCTTTTACCTATCAAGTTTCATCTAATGAGTTTTCGGAAATGTTTGTTACATGCATTGGATATGACGAGTCGAAGAGTTATGTTTTTTCGCAATTCGGCTGCAGAACCCTAAAACGTATTTGCAGAGCTCTATACCGTTTTTTTTATTAAATTACGTTTATAATCAAAATATGCAATGAATACTGTAAATCTTATTTGCCATATTACTATACATAATGTGTTGTTTGCGTACATTTTCAAATGTCACAAAGATTTAGAGCGTGTTTAATGAACCCTTTTTTGACGAAGGTAAACGTATGGTTTGACTAAATTTGACGTAAATCAACTCAAAGTACACAGAGGGTGATGAATGTTCGGATTAAGTACCTTGTTAAACCGGTAATATAGGGATATTTACGTATTAAATTTAGTACTACGCAGTTTTATTTTTTTAGGATTCTTTACTCAAAAAGGAAAAACGAAACCCTATCACTGAGACTCCTCTATCCGTCTGTCAGTCTGTCACCAGACTGTTCTCAAGAATCGTGATAGTTTTCCTATAGACATTTTCACGGTTACTGTATTTGCCGTTTTGAGCTCCCACACAAGGAACGTAATGTTTTGCTATGTTGTTTCCTGACAGCAGATAGATAGACGATTACTCGATGTATTCGAAGGTTATTTTATTATAAATTTACTTTTAAATCATTAATTAATAAATAATGTGTGGTTTGCTCATAACTTAATAATTTTGCCTTTTATTTCAGGTAATAGATACGGTATGAGACCCTTTTTGCTTGAGTCCGACTCGTACCTTGCCATTATTTTAATCAAGGTATTTAGTAACATACAATCTTAATATTCCTTATTCTGTGTCTATAATTAAAAATATCAAAACTATTCATTTTATAATTCGCTCAATTGCATCCACGACTTCATTAAGTTTTGCGAAGTCGGGTGGAAAACCCGACCATATTGATAATTTGCTTTTCAGTATTGAAACATAACATGCTGATATCCCATGGGATGAATTGTATTCCCCTTTTATCGACGCCCTGGGATTTGTGAAAACACAAGAATAATAGACTTACAGTGCTACGTTAGATGCTGTTCTGCGAACAAAATATTTTGTCGCGTGGCGCGGGGATCAAGTTATTTACCAAAATTATACTAACAACATATTGTAAACAAAATGGAAGCCGGGGAAAAAACTGAATATTGCTGCGGTGTGATTTCTTGTCTTATATTTTTAGGTTGGAAAATATTAATCTACTAATATTATAAAGAGGTAAGCGTTTGTGTTTTTGTGAGTTTGTATGTTTGGCATGGATAATCTCAGAAACTAATGAACCGATTTCAATTTATATTGTTTTGAAATAAACTACAGACTAATCAACATTTATAAAGTAATCCGGGAAAAAAGAGCCCTACTGAAAATCTTTTCATGCGTGCGTTGAATCCACTGTTGACTACAATGTTCAACAAAAATATAGGTTTCGGGTAGATTCATAAAAAAATACCGCCACATAATACCTCTAACTTCTATAATTAAGTAACTAGAATGCATTTTATTTGTCAGAAATAAGTGCATTTTGAAAATGAATCCTTACGATTAAAAGTTATCTTCTCATCATCATAATTTAACGATAATAAAATTTGCCCTTTACGGTACATTTATTGGATTAAAAGATTCTGAAATATCGTGAAATTTAAATATACGCACTCTAAATTATTTAAAGTAAGTAGGTACTGTTGAATACGGCACGCGGCACGCGGCTCGCGGTGTACGCGGAGCGGTCATAGGCCGCATGAAGTAGTCTACGTACGTACGTACGTACTAACTTGCGTACGAACTTAAATCGCAATTTTAAAGACCGACGGTTTTACTTTCGACTCATTGGTGCTGATGACGGATTAGTAAAAAAATGTAACCAATGACAAGTCACGAACCAGGCTCTTCAGTACACAGAACCATGGTATATCAATGATATAATGGCTAGTATATCCGTCAGACTTTAAAGTTGCGGTATAAGTTCGTACGTTGATCAGCAGCTTTAGAAAAGTCTTCCTTACATATTTTTTCCAGTGAGTTTTAATCTCGGCGTCTTTAAGAGTTTTGAGATACCAGCATCGCATTGGCAAGTAAGTTAATTTCTAGTGTAAACTAGAAATTATTTTTTTTATAAAATTCAAGTGAATTTAATTCTTATTGGTAGTGAGAGAGGCTTGAAAACTTTTTGCAATCAACTAAAAGAAAAGTCCAAGAAATGTTTGCAATTTCAAAAAGTTAAGCAGTCTGCTAATTGTCGTCCAAAGAACTAATTAGAAATTATTGCCAAGTTTAAGCAACAAATAAAGTCGTTAATTATTTTGTTTGAGTGGGCGCTATAACTTGCAAGTGCTTATTTATTACAAAACAGGCGTTCAGCCCGCGCCTTCGCTCGCCTTCACTAAGCGCATTTTCCGACTTATAATACTTCATCATTATTATCATTATCATCAATACCTATTGCTTAAAAACATACCCTCTTTTTAATGTAGTCGTTTAAAAAGTATACTATTTCTGATATGTAAGCTAATTGTAAAATTTCATAAAAGAGTAACTAACATCAAGTAGATTTGCTCCACTGTAATTTTTCGCTAATAATTGAAGATTTACGAAAAGAATCCTCCACTTTTTATCGGATATGGCTTGGATCACTGGGTTAGAGGTCTATAAAAAAACATAACAAGTACCGAAGAAGAACGGTACCACCACCATAGTTGTTTATATCGCCATAAAATCAGCAGAGCCGATAAACTTACTTAACATTTTAATCTCAGGTTAGTAAAGTACTTGATCGGTATTTATAGGAATAACGATCAAGTATATACAAATTATTTTAGAAATAAATATGAAAATTTAGTCTGTATTAAAGAATATAGTAGAACCTTTAAAAAAATAATGTCTACTCTATCAAAATAATTCCAGTATTTTTCATAAACTTATTAAATAAAAAACCTTCATATTTGGGCTGTAGTTTGCTATCAATAAAGGTACTTATTGTTACACTCAGGTCTCCGCCCAAAGTTTTTTTTTATAGCACAGCGTAAAAATGTACTCTCCTTTTTCGATTAAAAACTAATATTGTTCTGATGTGTAAGCTATATTACTGTTAAATTTTCTAAAAATAAGTCAATAGTTTTTGCGTGAAAGAGTAATAAATATAGTCACAAAATTGTCTATAACAATATCAGCAGGATTAACGGAATATCCGCGAAAATAAATTTGAGAGTTGCCATATTAAAAATATTAGCTGGATTAATAAAATGTCAAGAGGTGAAATAATTACCGTTACTTTATTAAGGGCGTTCCAATTTTGAACTGGAATTCGAGCAGTGTGCTCTAGATTTAGCTGATGGAAAATATTTCACCCAACCCTTACATCGATTGATTCTTTTGATTATATTGGCGTTCGTTATATTTCATTTGTAAATATTGTGCTTATTAATAATAACTAATCGCCTCTGGTCGAGCGTGATCGGTGTTCGAATTCGACGCACGAGGTCCCAGGCTCGATGCCCTGGTAAGGCAACTTGCTATATAAGTTTATCCAGTATATCTGAAAAACTTAATTGTATTTATTTGTGTCAGATATGGCATAACTTGCTGAACAAACTTGCCATATCAGCACAATAAGGACTTGCTACCTGTCACTAAATGGACTTGTCAGTCATATCAATGTCACGTTGGCTAGTCGCAGGTGCTTCTATACGTCATTTTTTATGCTTTTAATAAAATATTCTAGACAGAAGAGAGAGATAGCGATTTTCCAATGAACATAAATGTCTGCACTTATGAGTCTGGGTGTAATATATTATGTCTAATAAAAATATTTTTGTACCTCTACATATATTTCTAAGTGTAAGTCTTCTTCTTCAAGTTATCCTTATCCTGTTTTATATCAGTTGATATCAGCAGGCGGCTATTTGAAAGGAAATGACCAGTTATTAAAACAAAGCAACTCCTCCTGACCTCTTCAACCCATACGAGAGACACGGTCTAATTCTAGATTTATTTCGAATAATCCAGGTTTCCTCATGATGTTTTCCTTTACTGTAAAAACAGACAAAGGATAAACTAAATTTAGAAAAACTCGTTGGTACATCGTGGAATTTGACGTGGGATTGGACTATCGGAATGTAAGTTTGAAGCCCCAATCACTAGACCATCGATGCACTATATGTTTATTTTCGTAAATAAACATAAATATATCCAAGTTCAAGTATTGTCGATTACTAAAATACAAGTATACAATATATTATTTTGCAAATATTGTTATATAACATTTTAAAGAACACGTTGTTAAATACATTAAATTTATCAAAAACTATTTTAGAAAGTTTTTATAACTGGTACTTCAATAAATTTTGTTCTAAGAGTAAATTAAAATAGATCCTCGCTTTTAATAAGTGATGAAACTTTGCGACGTGGTTAATAAATCATTTGTCCCTCTCCCTTCACCCCTCTACCCGCCCCCACTGCAATAACATAGTAACGTATTGCACCAGGACATGGATATTTTTGTTATAACTATAATTTATATTTTAAAAAAAAAAAATGTTTTTTATTAAATAATTTAAATAAAAACCGATCAAGTGCGAGTAAGACTCGCGCTCGGAAAGGTTCCCCATACCATTACCGGACTCAGAAAGGTTCGGACGGACAGACAGACAGACAGAAGTTTGTCATTGTCAAAGTTAAATCATGAAACTTTATATTTAGGTAGGTACTTTACTAGTATCTCACGGGTTTCTAGATAAGTCATGAGAAAGAACTAGTAAATAAGAATTCTATCATATTTTTTGAGAGGCTTGGAGAACTAGTAGTTTGCACTTCCAAATTTCATTTCGGTAGTTCAGATTCGAATTCTGACATGTACAAATGAGTTTGCTGATTGCTGATTGCTCTTACGGTGATAGAAAATATCATATGGAAACCCGAAATTTGTGCCCGATTTGGCGACGGACTTGCCACCCATAACATCAAGGGACCTAATATCGTCGGCTAATCGTGAGAGCATATGTAGGTACCTACAACATTTCGGCGAGATGGACGTAGTGATATATTTTTGCATTACCAAAACGATTTAAATAAAATTTGATATAGCGAGAGAGAGAGAGAGAGAGAGAGAGAGAGAGAGAGAGAGAGAGAGTTGACCATTTAATATGACAATAGGGCTTAAAGGTATTTAGTTATATTGAAACTTGTCACTTCCAAAGTCTACCAAAATTATGCTTCTTTTTACAACCCCTTAATAAGAATTGCTCGCCAGTGCAACGATGTACCAAAAACTATCTAGTTTTCGACATAATTCATCCTGAATTGCCCGTGCATATTAGGGTTCTTAAAGATATTTTGTATAGAAAGTGAACCGTCTAGTCACAGTTGCTCACAGTTTCACGATACTCAGGTGTCAAGTACATATTCATTTGTAGTGTGACTTATTCTTTCTCTTTATTTCTGGGGTTTTTAAGTTTATAATTATTATCATTTTGTTTTTCCTCTACATTTTTCTTATTTATGTTTTTGTATTTACAACTTAACTGTAGTGTAGGTAACTTCATAGTTTACAAGTTTTTTTATTAGTATATAAACGTTGTGGAGTACAACCTACATTTATTTCTTTTGTTTGTAATTAGCATGGTCTTGGTTGTAATCTGTCGTGTGATATTAAATAAATAAAATAAAACTATTAAACATCGTATAGGTCTTACCTCAAGGGTTTCTAAAATTTTATAATTTTAATACGTGGCGAATTCACTAGAAACTATTGGTAAATACGAATATTCATTTACTAACCTTACATCTTTCCGTATTTTCCGCGGTGTAAATGCAAAAGAACGTTCATTTAAACGTTACAGCTTCAAACTGAATTTTATGGAGTGCACTCTAAAGTTAGCACTTTCAAAATACACCCAGTACGAACCTTATCATCGATCGCATTTAGGGTTGTCACACACTGAATATTAAAACTCGTTACAACATAAGATATTCATTTTAGTGACATTAAATTCAATTTAAACATTTAAAAAATGTTGTTTAATTAAATATATAGGGTATTGCGTTTCGAATTTTTAAGGGAATACATTATTTTAGGGATCGATTTGAAGAGATTTACGGAATGGTAGGAAAAGTGGCAACCCTAATCGCAGCTTCTTAACGATGTTTTCTGGCGTTGGAACCTAAATTATGTAATAACCGATACGTGACCCGGTTGAGGTTGGCGGAATAACGTTTTAATATATGATAAGTTTGTTTATTCTGTTATTTACTACTCTTTGGCAAATAAATAGCTTTATTCAAACTTACCTCGCGTGGACATGAAATTTATAGCGATAATATTTTATGTATTTTACTGAGCTTGAAATAAAGGTTTAAATTTTTTACATGAAGTTATTTACTATGATATGGGATGTATACCAGCAAAGAATGTATCTGGTGATGGAAATACAATATGTTACCTAAAGATATCAAATATATTGGTACGTTATCATCCAAAAGCAAGCTTGCTTACTTCTTCTCCTGACTGACTAGGTTTGGAAACGGTGGTAGTACAAAGTAGTGAGATTTTAATCTGGTTGCCGGGGAGTTTGTTTTGCCGTTTCTTCTCCTGACTGGCTAGGTTTGGAAACGGTGGTAGTTTATGGTAGATAGTTTAAGATAAAGTTTATAGATCATAAGATAAATAGTATATAGTATATTGTTTAATAAATAAATAAATAAATATGAATTGAGTGTTAAAATATTTGCACACCACATTTTGGTAGAATATGTTGGTACAATTAAGAACTTTCATTTTTAACAACTTTTAACACACATATTCGGCGAGTAAATTTCATTTCATCTCATTTCATTTCGTTGTAATATTAAAATGAAAGTTTTTCACTAAATGCATAATATGTAGGTATGTTTATAAAGTACATGTACCAAAATATTATTATTTAGAATGTTTGTCTGTTTGTTTGTTTCCGCTTATATCTGAAACAGCTGGACCGATTTTAGTTCAACTTTTACTAGCAGATAGCAGATGTAATAGGGAGTAGCTTACGCTACTTTTCTAAAAACTAATTTTAAAATCGCACAGAAGTCGAATTAAATAAAAGTTGGTTTTATAATAAACATCGCTTCAGCAGACCAGAGACGGTAAACATATTTAAACGAAATCATATTTGTATGAAGAGAGTATTGAATGTCGATGAAGTAAGGCAAGTACGCAACACTCATACTCGTAGCACTTGATACCCTCTGCCTACCCCGCAACGGACTTGACGTGAAGAATTAATGTATATTTCAACTAAATAATTTAAAATATTCGTAATATTTTCGCTGTTTTCTAAACATTACTTGGTAACTAAAATTCCTGGGTTAAAGAAGGGTGTTTGTAGCAATGCTACGCCTGCTACGAGCACTCGTAGCTGTCTGTGATTGCTACGCTCGCGTTTATGTTCGTAATAATAATTATAATTAAAAAAATACTGCATTTTTAAAATATAAAAGTTTGTATTGCACTAAATAATTTCTCGGTTTATTATTGATTATTTATATTAATTATGTATATTTTATTGAAATGATTTATTGAATAAATTAAATATTGACAAAACAGATATACAATGCGAATACGTATAGCTATACGTCAGGGAGACATAATCCGAGGGTGGTGTCATTAGTCATAATAAAATAAATAAATTATATAAAAATATTATAGATATATTACACAAAATAAAATAAATATATAAAGGGTGCTCTCACACAACAAATTTGATTTTTTGCTTGGCAAACTTGCTTGGTTTCATATAGTACCCTAAAATCAATTAATTATATTATGCAATATAAGAACAAATAATATATTTCGAAACTCAATTCAAACTTTAAGAGACGTATTGAACCGTTGTGAATTCAGTTTGAACCCAATCGGAAAAACATCAGTGTACATTAAAGCAATATCTCAAGTCGCTCTCTCGCTGCCGTCGACCATTTTTCATGTTTCGCCTTATCTAAGAACTCCCGCGGCGCCGCCTAAGTGGCCTGCTTGACTTTAGCTTCTCGCTCCCTTGAGTGAGTATAGTTTGTGAAATTAAGATTTATATATTTTTATAAATATGCAGAATCCAAGAGAAAAAAGTGAATTCCTTACCTTTTTTATAACTCCGTAGCACTATCTTTCCTCTTTTAAAACAAAGGTGTGTCTTATCAAAATAAGGGAAGAATTTATACTTTCCATCATCGGCACTTGGTGAAATTCCGTTATATATACACTTTTTTCCCTCAAAACACACACTAGTACTATTCCACAATAATTTCTATACTTCGCAACCTTCAGTAACCGACTAACACGGAACGATATGTAAAGTTAATTAAATTTATTTGTCTTTTGTTTTATAAGACCTGATGATGGTGTAAAAAGTGAAACTGGTATAATGATAACTGATAACTGATAAAGTGTAATGTAAAAAAATATATTGTGGAATAGTACAAGTAAATGTTTTTAAGAAAAAAGGCATAAATAAGGATAGCGCTTCCTTTTAAACACAAGCATTTGTGTTAGGGTAGTTGCAATAAATTTGAAGGGGAGTAAGTAAAGCCGCGGGTGCAAGTTTGTTGAGATATTGGCGAGCGTAGTCGGTATAAGACTTTGATTCATGAGTGCCCAGGTTCGATTCCCGAGGAAAACAATTTGTTCTCACTAGATTATACGATATTGGATTTGTGCCCGATATGGCGATTGGCTTACCAACACATCATGAGAGTTAATATCGTTGGCTTATCGTGGGTGCATGTATACGTTTCTCTGCCTACTCTTAAATTAAATAATGTAAAGCTTGTAACCTGCACCGTTACCTGTTGTACCATCACTATACATTTCAATTGAGACGGAGTTCCGGAAGTTCCAAACACCGTTCCCTAAGGCACTACTCACCTTACGGTCGTTGGTGCAATATATAAACTCTTAAATAAATTTTTGGGTGCATAAGTATGTAACTCTGCCTACTTCTTCGGAGATAAAGGCGTGACGATCAAATATTATAGAAAATATTTTATTCAAATAGACCTTACTTGCGGTTCTTGTTATGCGTCTGTATAATTCTAAAATTTACCATCGGATCGGAACGCGGCCACGCACGAAACGGTGAAAGAAACTCAGCGGGTTTGTATTTTTTCTTGTTTTCCTAATAAATACATTTTATATTCTACAACAATAAAAGATTGAGGGAGAAACAATTAATCCCAAGCATTTTTATCATCTATATGTTCTGCAGTATTAATAACCTCTTTTATATAATTTAGATTTATTAAAATTTTATAATATGTTATTTTTTCTATAATTATTAACGATTTGGCTGTATATATCAAACACCTAAATAGCAATTTCGTATAATATTTGAAATTTACTGTTCTCTGTATTATTCAAGTACTCGACTCGATTCAAAAGATCGCATCTCAAATTGCCGGAAAGATTTATGGCGCGTTGTTTGCACTTTGCATTTGATTTGTTTCATTCGTGTATCGTAAACGTGCTTCAAAAAGTCACGACGGACTGACACTTGAGCTTATTACGAGTATCCCACTATAATATCTATACTAAACTATCAACACTAAAGTTTGTAAGAATGGATGTATGTATGGATGTTTGTTACTCTTTCACGAGAAAACTACTGGACGGATTGGGATGAAACTTTACAATAAGATTGCTTGTACATGAAAACATAGGCTATTTTTAGCTATTTAAATTAAAAAGAGAGTATGTTCTAACGCATTAAATATTATATCTTGGAAAAAATCTGCTTTTTGAAAGTTATCTATATTATTAAAATGATTCACGCGGGCGAAGCTGCGGGCGGAAGGCCGATTATTTTATATTGCTACATGAACGTCTTTGTCGACTAAAGTCTTTAAAGTGACCATTTTTCTTTATTTTATGCTAGGTTTATTTGCAATTTACCTTTTATAAATGTTCCGCTTTCCTTATAAAAATATAATAGTAATTAAATTAAGACGAGTCCTTAATCCATGATATAAAACAATAGTTCACATACATACATTTATCTTCACGCCAGATCGCTTACGGGGAAGGCAGAGAGTGTTGAATGCCAAATGTCACTACCCCGACATACCTACCAGCTCCCCCCACGTTCGTCATTCTTCATGCATATATGTCGATTTTGAAAACTTTTGAACCTTGGACAAAACGCGAGCTATTTGGTCGTGAAATGCCACTCCAGGCCTGCCTGGATACCGACAGCCATCCACCAAATTGTATATCTGTTTCGTCAATCTTTCATTATTTTTATATGACCGAACCATAGGAGCTTAGCCTTAGAATATTCCAATTTTTTATTGCGAAAAGTAATAAATGCCGTACAAATAAGAAGTAATTTTAGCGTATGGATAGATACTATCAATACTATACTAAAAACAATCTATTCCGTCTCTTAATATGAAAGTATATCTAAAGCCAATCTGAAGTTATTTATATCAAGACTATTGTGTAAAAAAATGATTAGTACGACAAGAAAGATAGAATTATTGTATTACAAAATTAACAACAATCTAAACTAAATCTTATATACATATAAATAAAATTGGATTGTATATTTGTAATTTAATGAAAATAAAACTGAAGTGCGTATTTGTACAATTAAAATGACCACTTTTCACTAAATGCTTTTGTATGTATACAGTACACATACCAAAATAACATTTTTTACAAATTTGTTCCTTTGTTTATCCCGGCTATTTTCTAGAATGGCTGGACCGCTTTTGACGGGACTTACAGATAGCTCATATAAAAAGAAGTAACGTAGGAGTCTACTTTATAATATATATAACCGCGGTAAAATTAGTTAAGTTAGGTTTTTTGACATTCTACTAGTTACATTTTTAGGAAACGAATGTCTTCAGAATATTGGAGCGTGAAATTTCGAAGTGTTCAAAACTTTCAAATAAACATTTTGAGCCAATATCTAGACGCCACGTTGTTTCATTTTGTAACGAAAACAAGTTGTAAACATGTTTGTCACTCGAATAACCTTAGGGCCTCGTCACAGCGACGGTGAGATGCACCTTCCTATCTCTAAAACCATCATTTACCGTCATAAACATCATATAATCTGCTGAAAAGATATTAAGTTTGTCCTGTAAATCCCGTATTGAGAGTGGTCGGTGAAGATCTTGCAACTATGAAATGTTTTGATAGACAGCTTATTAATAAATATTATAATTTTAATGTAATTGTAATTTAATTTAGAGTCGATGAATATTTTCACTATGTATATATGTATATATCGTGAGGAAACGCGGGATTTGTTTCCGATATGGCGACGAATTTCCACCTGTCAGCTGTGTTGCATCATGGGACCTAATGTTCTCGGCTAACCGTGGGTGGGTGCCTCGGCTAATAAAAAACAATTATTCAATTCATTTAATGCTAAATAATTCGTACAGTTAACCGACTCGTAGTCAGTTCGTTTTGTAAAATCTTAATCCATATAAGTTCCGCTACAATACGAGTCCAAAAGTTAAAACTAAGTTATAATACATTTTTTACCAGAACGGTTTATAAATATATAGCTCAATATGAGCGAGATTATTGTACATGATTCTGTGAAAGCCACAGAACATGCAATAAAATAAAATGTATCGCAGTATAAGCAATAATGTGCAAGAATCGAGCAAAAATTCTACGCTATCGTTTTTCAATTGAAAATTTTCTAAGAATGGCTTAAAATATAGTGAAACGATTATGAAGTACGAAGTTGGGAAAATTTTAAATTATATTTTAAACTAGCTGTCCCGGCGAACTTTGTACCGCCCGCACCTAAAGGATGCAAATTAAATTGAAAAAAAAATAACAAACTTTCTTATTAAATATTGACTAATATTAACATTCATATTTTATACGATACTTATAGGTATCGTCGCTTTATTGTTTTGCATATCAAGAAACAGTCCACTAAAAACTAAACGTTATGGCATGGTATTAAAGTTTGAATTGGCTTTTAAGTATTATTACGATTTTTTGTATGAAAATATATAAAGGTGTTGTTTTTAGCCTTTTATAGGCAAATTTTTGAATTTTTCCTTCCCTAAAAACCATCCTCGTTCTTCAAGGAATATTATGAAAAAAGAATTTGCCGTTTTCGAAACTGTAATACGCTTTATTTGACCATTGAGATGATAATGTCACTGCCATAACCGTCCGTTGCAGTCCTATCAGACGTTTCAGATCCTGAAACGTTTGAAACTGGAAATTTTACTGAAATTATACAGAATATTAAATCACTCATTTCAGAACATGAAATAACGTTTACGTTTTATTTATATAAGACAAACTTATCTCAGTTATCTATACCTCGGTGGCCTGTTGGTACGCACTTCAAACTTCAATTTCAGTAGTGTAAGTTCGAATCACGATTTCCTGTATACTCTGACGATGAAGGAAAACATCGTGAGAAAATTCGGGATTTGAAACCGATATGGCGACGGACTTGCCACTTGCTACATCTTGCGACCTAATATCGTTTTTTTTTAACGATTAGCCGACTCTGTATTCCTTTTCGGAGATAAGGGCGTGACGATATTTATTTTATTTTTTAGTCACTTGTGTCCATAAAGCAGCCTTGTTGGTCAGGCCTCCGACTAACGGCGAGGCTGGGGTTCGATTCCCGATGGTGACAGGCATTTATGTGATGGATATAGATGCTTGTATTTCGGGTCTGGGTGGTTATTAAATTTATTCTGGTATCTATGTAAATATTTCTGTCTAATAATAGCGATGACTAACACCTGCAACACAAACATCTAATTAACTTACTTTAGGGCTAGATCAAATAGTGTAATTTTGCCGAGGAATTATTATCATTATTAACGGACTTAAAAAGGATAAGGGTTTGAATTCATCTGTATTTTGATTAATATACATAAAGGTTCCGTATTGTTTAATGTGAACAAAATTGAAAACGTAAATTCAGTAGTCAATTAACTTAATAAGAAACTTAAAAGTTTCTGCGTAAGCCTAGTTGAAATTCCAAGAGTATCAGTAAATTCTTCTTATTTAAGGTACTGACACACGTGCTCATTACTAGCACGAAAGCATGCTTTTAATGAGCAAGTACTCATTAGTAGCATGTGACACAACATTGATAGTACGGACACCGTACCTTTAAAGTAAAAATATTAAGAAGATGATTTTTGATTGATGTATAACAATAAAAACAATTGACTTTTACTACCGCAATATTTTCTGCTAAACTTGGTTATTTATGAACGAAAAATAAAACTTCATAGTGATATCAGAGAAAGAGTTGGTAAAAATGAGAAAAGACAATTTCAAAAAAGTTCAGTAATGGCGAAAGAAATAAAGATGAATTATTGACAAAACAGATATATAATGCGAATGTGGATGGATGTATGTATCCGGGCAGATCTAGGTTGACATCTCACGACAAATAGCTCGTGTGTGGCATCAAGAGTCTCTGAATCCAGCTTGTTTGTATGAATAGATTAATGAAAGTGGAAGGAGCTAGGCAAGTGTGTAGGGATCGTAACACTTGGCACTTGAAACTCTCTGTTTTACGCAAGGTATCTGGCGTCAAGATATGTATGTATGTATGTATATATAAAAATAAAACCATCATGATTTACGGTCTAAAAAGTTAACAATCATATTTTTTAGGGTTTCGTACACAAAGGGTAAAAAACGGAACCTTGTAACTAAGTCTCCGCTGTCCGCCTGTCTGTCCGTCTGTTTGTCTGTCTGTCACCAGGTTGCATCTCCTGAACCGACTCGCACTTGAACGCTTTTTTATAAATCTTATGCTCGTAATACGTTTAATCCATTAGTAATGCCTTAGGCAAAGGACGGCGAGTGATTCAGCCAACTTTCTTTTGAAATATTGGTCCGATAATATTTTTTATCGGAATGATCTCAAACTTTTATTGGACAGATTAAGAGGTTCTCTGATAAAACCAGCAGAAAGCCGCTTGACCGAGCACTTTGAAAGTTAAAGGGAAGATTGTTATCAATAACAAATTTGCTGCTATACAAAACTTTTTTATTTTTTATTGAAATCCCGCTTTTACAAAAAAAAATATGAGTCATTGTGTTAGATATTGAAGTTCTATATGAAAAGAGTTTTGTATATATTTTTTTTGTTAAAAGTTTATTTTGGATTGAAAAAATCATTGTATATAAAACAACTGGCCAAGTGCGAGTTGGACTCAAGTACACGGGTACCGTACTAAATTCATCCTACTAATATCATAAACGCGAAAGTTTGTTAGTATGGATGGGTGTATGTATGGATGCATAATGATAAGAGTAACAACTCTTTCACGAAAAAACTTCTGAATGGATTTGGATGAAACTTTACGTACGTAAGGTAGCTTATAGATTAGAATAACATATAGGTTGCTTATATAAGTCGGAAAAAATCTGCTCTTTGAAAGTTATTATTACAATAAATCACACGGGTGAAGCGGCCGCGGAAAGCTAGTCAACTATACAAAGAGCAATGAAATCACGTTTTTAATATTTAAATAGTATATATTAACAGTTTGCGAGAGTCATTTTTAAGCATAATAGTTTGATTACATTAAAATAACCAAATTACAAATATATATAGGCCGTTTGTAAGAGGCGAGCATAGTTTCACTACCATCAGGACCATTGGTGATAGAATGCTGGCAGTAACTCACCCGGGTAGAGATCCACCGCTTTGCCTATTCCTGCCGCCATAATGACATTGTCCTGTTGTCTGTGTGTCTGTTTGCTGTCTTATATTATAAAAAATTCAATCTGAGCTGCGATCTAAATATACATAACAACATGTATCATCGCAAAAGAACCCTTCAAATATTTACTTTGTGGTGTTTTTTAAAATTTTTTTGTTATAACGGTAACATAAATACATAATCTCTAAATTCGTTAACTTTAGCTATCACATAACCTGAATACATTTTGGTAACAGACAGACATACAGATAGGCTGACATCGGAGTCATATTAATAGGGTTCCTTTTTTGCCCTTCGGCTACGGAATCCTAAAAAGGTTAGGCCGTAGACTCAGGTAAACAGTCTGATTCAGACAGCTAAGTCAAAAGCTTTGTTGATAGACAGTTAAATTATATTCGTCAAAATATAATATTACACTCTCTTTGATCTCTGTAGTGTGACGAGAGAGGTCTCTAGTGTAATGTTATTAATAATTTATCGTTAAACAAATTAATTGAACGCCAGTCTCACGTTTTGTTTCAAAATTTCAATACCCCAATGAATATTTACTGATATTTCAATTTGAGTTTAAACCTTATTCATAATAATTACTGTATAATATCATTGACATTAACAAAATAACTATGATTTATTACACAATAATTTCAATTATTGACAGCTTCAATTGATATTATTTATTAATGTCTAATTATAACATATTTCAGATGGGGATAATTCCAATTTATTACTTTTGTCAATATCTGTATAATATTTGAATTCAAATGTGTGTATGTCATTTTGCTTGTGCGTGCGTATATGTTCTCAATGGTTCAACATTGTTGGTGTCCGATTGATGTATGAGGTCTCGGGTTTAATTCCCTGATGGATTTTTTTATAAAAATATAACGTCGCTTGAGATTGAATTTGTGTCCGATATGGAGACTTACTTGACAGCTGTCACATCGTGGGACCGAATATCATTAGCTAATCGTGGATGCATAAGTGTGTGGTGCCTCTGCCAACGTCTTCGGGGATATGGGCGTGAACAAGAATGCCAATGATGGAGTGCTTTGTAATTACTCGCTCCAACGCCTCATCTGTTCTTGTTGTCATAACGACATTGTCGTATTCCGGTCCGGAATTAATTGTATCCGGTAGATTTTCACTTCAGGCCTAATAGCCCGGCTACAAGACAGGGACGCACCTACAACATCTACATTGTCTATTAGCCACGTTATTTTTAAACAAGGGTGTCGTGAGCTTGTTGTAGTCTTATTTCAAAAAATAGGGCGATGGGAATCTTTATATTATTTTATTTTAATTTACTAGTACTAAAGATACCGGGAGTCTAGGTTGTTCTGCGACCAAATTGCTAGTATATTATCCGCGAATGAACTCAAGAGTCTCCGAAGCTAGCATGTTTTAAGAATAGAGAGATGTGAGTGGTTGAATTTAGGCAAGTATGTAATAGCATAAACTTAGCACTGGACTCTACCTGCATCTCAAGGGGTTTAAAGTTACATAGTGAGTAAATAATTGATTCGCGCAATGTTCGACGTCAATAAAATATAATATATGCGAAGCGATATATATGTTTCGCATCAGTTATCTGAACTATACAATGTCGTCCGCGATCAATCATTTCCGACGCAACGCGTCAACGTCGTATATTACGTGGGAGCGAAAAAGTCCGTAGGCTTTTTATGATCTGATTTCCAGTTTTTTATAGAACTTCGCAAGTTTCATGTTCATTCGGATATATGAGATTTTTTTACAAGAATCGCGTCTTTAACTTGGACTTTGTGGAGATAAGTATATTTATAATAGGGTCACCGATACAAAAAATGATTTTGCCAAGTCCACGGGTGACATAATAATTTTCGACATTAAAATAATATTTACGTATAATGATATCAAATAATGTATGTGTTAAATCTAAACAATAGTGTACGGGTACCGTACCCAAAGGGTAAAAACGGAACCCTATGACTAAGACTTCGCTTACCGTCTGTATGTCTGTTTTTCTGTCTGTCAGTCTCACGAACCTTGACAGCTAGATAGTTGTAATTACAACAAAAATTATTTGTTTGTCGTTTTCAAAGATAATAACTTGTTTTTGCTACTTTTTTAACGGAGTTGTTAACGGAACTAGCGATACTAATTGGTATACTAATTGTGCTGTATATTTTGTACCGATATAATGGTCTATTAAAAACAATTGATTGACTAATAGTTAATAAATACCGCCTAGTATTTATATCACTACCTGATTACTAAACTTAGTAAACGATAAAAATGACGACAGTATAAACACAGTCTAGTACTGTCTTAGTGTAAACGTGTCTTTGACTAAACTTTGTAAACGACAATTATGTAAATTTAGTTAACAAAAACCACTGAGTACAGTACAATCCACGTGGTCGGGGTTCCCCGTATATAGAATAGACTATCTGCCTTCCTACCAGGCAGCTCGTGAGAGGCGAGCATTGGGTCACTTCCAACATGACCTCTGGTGCAAGAGTGCTGTGCAGCAAATCGCCCGGGTTTTCACCACCTCAACTATTCCTGCCGCCATAATGACATTGCATGACAATGACTTGCCATTGTAGCCGTTAGACTCGCACATATGGTCTAACAGCCTGACTGTTACGCACCTACAACATCAATGGTGTCTACAGGCCAAGGTTGTCTCTTACCATCAGGGGACCCGAGTGCTTGTTCGCTGTCTTATCCCATACAAAATTGTCTTACGACGAAACTCTGTAAAACATAAAAATGTCAATTAAATTTTCATGCACATGACGTCGCTATAAAGGTTTATATTTTCGCTTTACTGAAATTGGTCCCTTTGTTGCAGGTGACATCAAAAGCGACCCTACTCAACGATGTTGTGTAAGAAATATATTTTTAACATGTGACAGTGAAAATAAAGTAATAGTGTGAATAGACGCAGGACTACTTCAATGAAAATCATGGGACCGGTGAACGATTTTGTTCTGAAATGTGTTATTGGTTGTCTCCTCGTTGGATCGATACCTGGTAAGTTATTATTTTAATTATTTAATTACGATGGATTGAGATGGGCTGACATTAATTGAAATGGATAGCCATGAAATGCTACAAATCAATGTGGATCCAAATTAATATATATTTTTTCAAATACAGTAATAGTATGGATTTAAAACTTCTAACTTTAATTGGATAAATCGGTACCTCGTAAGTTTTATGATAATTTGGCGTAGATTAAAAGTGTCATTATAAATTGTTTTACCAAGATAGTAGAGTGCTGTGCAAAAACATGGCCCGGTAGAGATTTACCGCCGTATCCCTTCCTGCCTCCATACTAACGTTGACGTCTTCCGGTCCGGAAAGTAGCCTAAAGAAGTCCAACAGCTTAGCCATAGGCACCTGGAATATCTTTGGTGTTTGTAGGTCATTGCTTTCAACTATCAGAATAGCCATGTGTACGTGTGTTCGCGTATTAATAATTAATATCTATTTGATTATAACTTTATAACTGCTAAACTTAATTCTAATACTTAATTTTTCGACGAATGTAGTCAGTCATAACTTGGTACGTATAGATACCAACACCTTGCCTATTTCTGTCGCCCTAGTGTCATTTGAAAGTCGCAGTAGTGTTATTTGATATTCGATAAGGTTGTTTAGCCGGTAGACTTGCCCAAGATCCAGGTTATGAAATAGCGGCAACTGCAGCAGATATAATTACAAGTTATTTTTATCAACTGCTTCTTGTTTTATAATTAGATCTCTAAAAGTACGCAACGGATTTCAATTCGATTTCTTTCAATAAATATAGTGATTCAAAAGGGAGAGTTTTTATGTAAAACAAATGTATACTATAGTAGAGGAACACTGACATTTTTTGATATTTTCAAAGTAATGTCGTAAATAAGCGCATTTTTTGCAATAAATGTTGGCTAAATCCTATGATACTAATAATAATACTACGATAAGGCACAATAATGTACTACAGTATTATACACCTTAAAAAGGATTACAAGAAAGTATGTGATAGCATATGTCTATCTCTTAGGGATATCATACGATAAACACTTTTTATCTTTTGATTTTTGATGGAAATACTAGCCGAAGTGATTTTAAGCAATACAGAATTAATGCTTATCAACTTAAGTACTTTAAACACATTGTACATTTAATATAAATCAATATAGTCCTTTATAACATAATATTTCAATAGCTGAATACGAAGATATTACAAATTTAAAATTTGTCGTTGATTCCCTTTTAATTGAAGTCAAAAACACTTTGTGAATCAAATAGAATCCAGCGGGCGGACTGTATTTACATGACGATAAAAATAGAAATATTTTTGTTCCAACGATTTTTAAAGTTGTGGAGCCTTAGATTTTCCTGCGCGATGTTTTACTTTTATTCGACTGCGCAATGCAAAGGAGGGATGTATGTTTGGTATGTCTTATCCCAACAGCGAATATACACATGGATCTTCTGATGACATGAGATAACTGTGGCCTATAGACACCATAATTGTTGTAAGTGCGTCGCTGCCCTGTGGTCAGGCTTAGAGATCTTATTTGCAAGTCTACCGGCTACCTTACCCTCCGGAAACGAACACGACAATGTTATTATGGTGGCAGAAATAGGTAAGGCGGTGGATTCCTACCTGGGCAAATTACTGCACAGCACTTTCTGTGACCATATAACACTTATGACATTTATTATTAAAATAAAAAAGTGTATGTTCCAGGTCCTTTGTGTAGAATATGCCAAACAGGACAACTACAATATCTGTTGTGTCTATAGGCCATGGTTGTCTCTTGGGCCTGTTCGCTTCCTTATCCCATAAAATAGTTTAAAATTAACAAAAAATTTACAATCAAAGATGTAGAGATTTGCATTACACGATATATTTTTGTTAATCATAGAAAAATAAACCATCAAATCGATAAAAATATTTTTAACAGACACAAAGCTTCATTGACAAAAACATACATTTTCC
Organism: Lasaia peninsularis; assembly: GCA_018236625.1. Lineage (NCBI taxonomy): Eukaryota > Metazoa > Arthropoda > Insecta > Lepidoptera > Riodinidae > Lasaia > Lasaia peninsularis. Next base: position 21,113 of record DVZL01000212.1, read on the forward strand.
TCAATGAATTACGAAAGTTGGCTGTTGAATTAATTGGAAATAAAATTCGAAAATATATATGTTTTAATTTTGTAGCGCTTGGAACGTGCCCGATGCGACAGAAGCTTACATTCCCGCCATAATTAGAAATAATCATTATAATTTTATAACCGCCATTTTTCACGCCTGACACTCAATTGTTTTTGAAACCAGCCAAGTGCAAGTCAAACTCGCACACGAATGATTTCTTATCGAATCCATTATCTATAATAGTTCCAAAGGAAATCACGTTTTAAAAAATTAAATAGCGAATGCAACTCGATATTCTAAGAATATAACGAGTGACTTCTCGTTGCCGTAACCGCGATCTAAATATGAATAAGCGACACAATGCAACGAAATAATAACGTGATATAAATTTCTTATTATCAGAATATTCACTTGCCTGTTTGAATTCAAATAATATAAACCTTGAAATATCTCACTTAATTATGACTGATCTTACGGTGAAGGAAAACCCGGGATGCGTGCCCGATATGACTTACCATTTGTCACATCATGACACCTAATATCGTCGCCTAATCGTGACATCATGGCGTCGGCATATGTACCTCTGCTTAATGCTCTGGGGATGTGGGCGTGACGATAAATTTATCATATACGCAACCGGTGAATAAAGGATTAGTATTCTATCAAGTAGGATTATTATTTATGGCGGCCTCCTGGCCTATGTAACCTTTTTTCACTGTACGTTTAGGCAATAAATAGCAACGCTTATTGACAGCTGAATGCATTAAATCTCGTTTAAAACTCAGATTAAAGATCCTCCCTCTATTATTTTATAAATAAGCGTTTTCTAAGTGACCCAGAAAGCAAGATATAAAACCGGTCAAATGTGAGTCGGACTCGCGCGCGGAGAGTTCTATACCATATCCAAAAACTTTAAAAATATTAAAAACATCACGTTTGGAATATTTTCGCCGAATATAATTATTGGCGTGTAGCTTGCGCGATTCATTAATAAGTATCATCACGTGTTTACATTAATATAAATAAATTATAAATATGCAAATTAAGCAGCGACCATATACCGGAATCTGATTATGCATACATCTATTGCTTGTGAGTGACGTTTGTTGTATGGGAGCTCTCTTTTAATATTGTCTATAACTATTTTTTAGTATTTGTTATCATCGCAGCAATAGAAATACGTAATTTGTGAAAACGTCAACTTTGTGGCCATCGCGGTTCATGAGACGAACAGAGTCGAAGTCTTAGTAATAGGGTTTTTAATATTTCGGTGTGGAACCCTAAAATTGTGCCACTTCTTACGTAACAACCAATTTAAAAGAAAACGGGGGCTAATTAGATTCCTCTTTGTTATTAAATCCGACAAGTATTACATTTTTATTTCTAAAGAAAAATAACCTTTATTGCTCTAACATTAAGGATATATTGTTTCACAATCAGAGGAACACCGGTATTTAATCAAACATCAGCTCTAATTGTATTCATGATTTATGCCTTGGAAGAGTTCCCAGTTTTCACTTAAAAGTTAATCAGCTAAGAGGCTTCTGCTTCGTGGATTAAGGAACGAAATAATTTATTGAGAATTAAAAGTGTTTCTTTTTTAGCTAATTGTAGTTTAAAGGTGATGAGTTTATTTTGTAAGTTTGATATTCATTTAGATACACGAGTAAATTCAGCCCGAATAATAATATTTTTATTGTAATTGTTTATTTTTAATCTACACAAATATATGATATTGGAGTGTCTATGTGCAATATTATAATTACCGTTTTTTACTAAATGCGTATACAAGTACTCAAATAGTATTTATTAGATTTTTTGGCTGTCTGTGTTTGTACCGGCTAATCTCTGAAAAGGCTGGACCGATTTTGACGGGACTTTCACTGGCAAACAGCTAAAATAAGAAAAAAATTTAGGCTACTTTTATTTTAGAATTTTATTTAATTTAAATTTATAAAATAAAATAAAAATTAAATTGTATAAAATAAAAAATAAAAATGTCCCCGGAATGGCAGGTCCCTTACAATTAAAGAGGCTTAAGGCCTCACAAAACTAAAAAAAGGTAACAAAAACAAATGAAATAACTCTCCAAAATACATTGACATTTCTGAATTCTACCAGACCAGTTTCTAGACAAATAATTTAATTTTAAAACTTTATCCAACGATAACCCTAACTTAATATTCATTAAATAGTTTATATCGATTTTTAATAGAACATAATAAGCGATTAATGGTAAATGTAAAACATTTTAATGGCCGTCAGTCAGCGCAATGCGAAACATTCTTGCCATTTGATAAATTTCCTTCAAACTACAATGTAGCTTTACTCACACGAGTGACGTCATAGATAAATCACTTCCCCTGAGCAGTGAAATAAATAAAGCGGTACGATCCGCAACAAACCGGCTATCTCCAGTGCAAACTGACACCATCAGGTTCAGGGCATCCACCTCGTGGGATGCAGGTGCAGTACCTCAATCTGTCGCTTGTTTAGATGACAGTTTCGAATTGTTTCGTTTTGTATAAGTTCCGGTTCTCTGTAAAAACGGCCAAAAACTCAAGTTTGTTTTATATGTATATTTACAAAGTCCCTTTATATATTTATTTTATTCTGTTGTTATAGCAGCAGAAATACATCATTTGCAAAATCTATAAAAACTACAAAAAATCACGTTTGTTGTATGGAAGCATCTTTATATATTTATGTTATCTGTCCGTGGAGACGGACACAAAACAGGCAGTTTTTCAGGTAAACTTAAAGAAAATTTGAGTAATAGGTAAAGTTCATATACTTTAGCTTAAAAAGCTACTATTTGGTAACATATGCACGTAAAAATACAATGTAGTCGAACTCATGCGACCGAGATCACAGATAAATTGCTTCAGTGACATAAATAAACCGGCGCGCTCCGAACCAAACCGGTTTTCTCCGGCGCAAACCGGCCCCATCCGGTTTAGGATATCCACCGCGTGGAATGCAGGTGCAATATCTCAATATGTCGCTTGTTCGGATGCATGCCCGTATCGGATTGCTTCGCGTTGTATACTGCCATAGACTGCAGAATACTCGCTCCACGTTGTTTATCAGATTAGGTTTCTTGCGAGACACAATTTTCCCGTGTGAAATCCGTTTTGTATCGGTAAAATTACTTTACGTTCATTTTATTGGGATAGTTCTACATACACACATCATAAATTATACAACAATACTAATTATAAATAAATAAAAAATGCCTTAATTAGGGTATTTTATTTTATTTCAATATATTTCTTTAAATAAATGTAAAATACAAGAAAGGTTTAAAAAGGTATTTGTTATGTAATTTTTTTAACTAACATCTAGTTAATTGAAAAAAAAATACTTTCATGCCTATTAACTTGGAAGGGGTAGGCAGAGGTGTGCCAGTATATCCACGACTCGAAAATCCAATAGATATACTAAAACACCCTTGATTTCCCCAGGAACTAAGGCCCATGATATGATAGGTGGTGAGCCTATCGCCACTTCGAGTACATTCCAATTCCGGATAATGTAATGCTCACTCAGAATAATCTGAAAAATGTATTTTAATAAAAATTGCCCGACCTGGGAATTGGACCCAGGACCCTGGCTTGGCTAACGCTCATAACAGGTGGCAGCCGTACCGTTATACCACAAATAGTAATAGTAATAATTAAAGTACATTATTGGAGTGCCTATTTCTTTCGGTCGATTCGGAGGAAATCCGGATTTGTATATTCAACATAATGTAGGTTTGGGCCTGGTTCCTCATCTGGGTTGCAGAGGTCAGCAGAAGCTCTGTGTAAAAACTGGCGCCCTTATGAGGTACCCCAGGATGAGGTAGCCTACCCCAATACCATCTGATATAAAACGGGATAAAATTAGGAATTGGATGAAGATGAATAAACAAAGCTAAGGTTAAAAAAATTTCATCGCGTAAAATATTTATATTATAGCTATTAATATTAATTTCTAAGTCCAAACATAATTGTAAAGTCATAAATGGAAACAAAACATTGGCGAGCATTAACCTCATGGTGGCAGAAATAAGGCTTTGGTGGTAGTGCGGCGATTTATCACAGTACCTTAATGATCTAGTATATTATACAAATGTAGGTAATTCTTCTAAATGACTAGATTCTATTCCTACCAACTACTGGATCGTCGCATCTTTATCTTCGTCTGTTATTTAAGAAAGTAAGTTATTATCAATTAATTTATTTCTGATCTGATTTAATCTTAATGTAAACACACTATATGCTTGCGTCATGTCCGAGTCTTACCCCCGTCGGGAATCAAATCTAAGCCTCGCGGTTGGTTGCTGACGTTAGGCGCGTTAGCCCCTGGAAGCGGTATAAGTAATGAACACTTAATTTGTTGATTATGGAAAAAACACAAAATAATAACATTTTAGGGTCTGTTGCAAATGTCGAAAATGAAAATTAAACTTAATTATCCTCATTTGTGGAGATGAGCCAACACAACTGTTTGATGTGACGAGCTTTTGGTCGTTTGTATTTCGTCTGAGCTGATTTAGTTAGAGCAAAACAAATGTATTTTTAAACGTATTTGAAACCAGAATAAACTAATTCTAAGCAGCAATACAACGATCGGTCCATTTTATTCTGTCGTTCGGAAAAACAGTATAGTTATATTATAATTGCACAGTTTAATAAATGAATAGTTGACCACGGCAACACCCGCGTATTGAAGTTAATGTGGATTCTTCTCATGTGCAAGTCTACTGGCTACCCTACCCTTCGGAACGAAATACGACAGTGTTATTATGGCGGCAGGGATAGGTAAAGCGGTGGATCCCTATCCGGGCGAGTTGCTGCACAGCACTCTACCACCAGTGGTCATGTTCGTAGTGATCCGGTTAACCTATGCTCGCGTCTTACGAGCTGCCTGGTAAGAAGGCAGTTCTACACAATCATACATTAATTACGGTATTATATAATAACTATGTTTCGGTCATGTGGAAATAATGAAAGGCTTATAAAACTGATACAATAAAAATGCGGATGGCCGAAAGTACACAGGGAGCCCTCAGTTGACATCACATTTCAGTCTCCGAAAATAATAGCTTTAAAACGGTTATGCAAAATTACTTGTTTTTACTAAACAAAGCTTTAATACACTTTTCACAGCATGAGATCTAATATCGTCGGGAAATTGTGGGTGCATATGTATCTCTGTCAACGATTTCGGGCGCCTATTTAAAAAAAAGTACCTTCACGCCTATTATCCCCGAAAAGGTAGGCAGAGGTGTACTAGTATATCCACGACTCGTAAGTCCAGTAGATATACTAGAAAACACCCACGATTAGCCAAGGTACTAGGGCCCTGATGTGATAGGTGGCAAGCCTATCGCCACTTCGGGCACACGCCA